>JANTQG010000109.1:0-126993 GCA_032988185.1 Onygenales sp. PD_12
AGTAATATCAATAAAATCATACTTAGTAGACAGCTAATAAGAACTAAAAACCATGCAACTGCTAATAATCACCTCAGAACACCCTAATAGGGGAAGTTATAAGAGTATAACTAGTAGAGGATAATAGACTTTGAAATAATATTATAGGTATAGTATGAGGTTCTGCTCTATTATGATAGAGTAAAAGCTTTATTCTCTTAGTTGCTGGTACAGGGTGAGTTGGGCATGTTGGCCTGGATATAGATATATATATATATTTTTTATATTTCACTCTATATATATATATTTTCTTTATCATGATCACTGTAAACATCAATCTACTAACAATGAAAATAATAACACTTATATTAGAAAGCTCTGCATTCAGGTTATAAATTAATACCACTCTTATTTTCATTGAATGATAGACTGTTATATTAATATACTAGGTAAAGTATGAAGTATCTTCTCAACTGATGGCAAGAATATTTTAGTGTCTCTCTTTCACCACTCAGGTTTGACCAACTAATGACCTCATATGAAAATATTCAAGGCTTTTCATTAGTAGCAGAAAAAGGACACTAAAATATACTCACTGCTAGTTGAGGAGATAAGCACTGAAAGTGGCATGAGGCTGACAGGGCAGCTTTGTTATTCATAAATAAAGATAAATCAGATTATTCTAAATGTGGTAAGGATGCAATTGAAGCTTATTATCTCTAAATGAGGAATACAAAGCTTCTCAGTAAACTAACCCTATTAGATCTAGCTGTATTCCTTATTCATATTACTATATCAGATTGGATTAGACTGAGTCTTAAGAGTTAAAGATCTCCCTCATCCCCTTCTCACTCTTATACTCTATAATATTCTCACTATTAAGTTTATAATGTCTGCATGCTTATCTCTAATAGATAAGTCTTTATATCTATATTAGATGATATATTATCTCCTTCTCAACAGCCCTATTACATTTAATACCATCCTGTGTGTTACTTGCACAGTGCTAGGGAACTGGATTAGAAGTAGCATAACTTGACAAAACAAGCTTTATGTGGGTCAGTTTTAGCTGCATGGCAAACTCACTTTGCCATGCTTATTAGCCATGGACAGTGGAATCCATGGGATTGCATGAGTAAAGAGAGTAAGTGACCTTCTCTGATTCCTCAGTTTCTCATGTATTTTAGCTGATAAATGAAGTTACTAATGAAACTATCTATCTAGTATTCTCTATTATGTTCTCAAATCCTCCATAACACTCTTCACTCCACCCTTTGGGTAAATACTTAACTCTGAACTGATAGTAAATTTTTGTTGGATACAGACAACAACTTCAATCTCAGAACCCTTTATAATCTTAATAAACTGCAGGGATCAGATATATAGAGACACTAATATTATTATTAAGATAGTATTTTTACTGCATTTATTGTCTGTAGACAACATTTTATACTGGACATCTCTATATTATTGTCTATAGATAATTACATTTTAAATGTGATTATTATTTATAGATAATAACCTCTCTTGATAAACTGCCTTTTGAAATGAACATCAACTAACTATTTTAAATATCAGTTTTAAACAATGAACCCTCTGAAGCCTCTCAATACAAGTCTGAAGTCTCCTAACACAAGTTTAAAGCCTTTCAATACAGATCAGTCATCCTCATCTCTTGGAGGAGCCAACATCTAACAAGCCTCTATTCTAGCACCTAAAATGATAACAACTCAGAAGGCATCCTGTCATGCCTTCACACCAGTAATATGTTATTCTACCATCTAAATGTTCTGCAACTACCTCATCAAACTTTATCATATATATCATCATATATCTCATCATAGAGTTCCACCCAGGCCTGATTAGAGCACAGTGTCATAGATAGATTCAGCAGCTCTGAAGAGCTCCATATAGATAGCTACTGACCTCCCAGACTTGCTGGAGGTTAGTGATTCATTTATCAATCTACCTAATATTTAGAAATCTCCTCATCTATTTGCCTATATATTTCCCTCTTCATGATATCAAAATATCTTCCTCCTCTAGTCTAGTAAAGCTTCTATTAACAAAGTTTATCTCTCTGAGCTCTGAATAGTCTAACCTACTCATCAGCTCCTCACCCCTTTCAAGCATCAACTGATATGGTGCTATCTCTATCTCTATTTCAGTAGTGCTGTCACTTAGATATCAGAGTGTGCTTACAATTTAAATTGCTCTTCAGTCTACCTCAGATCAGCATTCATCAATATGTCAAACTCTTTAAATCAACAGGTCATAAATACTCATACTGGATCTGATGTTCCTCCTGACAATATATCTATTTCATCAGAGGATTGTTGAACTCCTCCAGCTGACATGCCACTAAATTGGAATCAAGGAGGTCTATTCTTAACTAGATCTTGTGGAATCAAAACCAGAGATCCTAAGCTTTATTATAGAAATAATATTGTAGAATATTGAACCTGTACCTATTTCCTTGAATGGAAATACAAACTTGTTTCTGATCATTTCAAATAAGATAGGCCTCATGTCCTATACACTGCTACTCACCTATGTGGCACTGTTGAAACTACTTGGAGCATCAAGGAAAACAAACTTTATAATACAGGTACTATGTACACTTGGAAACAGTTCAAAGAATTCCTCATGAATCAAATTGAAGACCACTGAAATTAAGGCTATATGGCTGCTACTTGGTTCCATACCCTTACTCAATAAGAGAGTCAAACTGTTCATACTTTTGAAGCCACCTTCAATGAATACTGGAACAAGCTTGAACTTGACCTCAAAACCCTATAAACACAGCTTTTCTATGCTAAGCTGCACCCTTCTATTTGGGATACAATCAACAACTACCAAGAGATTCCTACAGATTGAACTCAACTAGTTAACCTTGCTTCTCATCTTCAAACTCAACTTAAGAAGACTAGAACTCCTAAACAACCTGCTAGTGAACAGCCTAATTCTAATAAGAATCAGAATACTAATCCCTGGTAAGGAGGCTACAAATGTCAATAAAGTGGCCCTAAGAAGTAGAATCAATCTACTCTGAAGAATCCCCTTTCTCAATAAGAACAGGATAAATGTAAGGATAAGAACCTTTACTATAACTATGGCAAGCCAGGCTACTATGCTTCTGATTGTCAATCTAAGAAAAAGGATCCTAAGGATGTTGTTAAGGTCTCAGCAATTGATACTCTAAATAACCCCCAGGAATAACTACACTTGGGCCCCTCATCCAGAATGGAAATCATAGACCCCCTTGATCAACCTGACCCCTTGGAACCTTTGAGAAAGTTAAAAGATCATCAGTTACATATAACCATCCAACTTGATACTCCTACTGGGACACTTCCAATTAGGTGCCTATTCAATCCCAGTTCAGAAGTAGACTGTATTTCAGTCAATTTTGCAGAGTTATATGGTTGGAATGTGTCAAAATCTACTACTCATAGCATAGCACAGTTTGCCAATGAAACTTATTCCTATCATTATGGCCTTATTGATACAACCTACCAAATAACTGACTCTGAGGACTTTTTACAAAAAGAAAACCTGTCTTTTGAAGTTATCAATATGGTGTATAAGGACATCATCTTGGGCATGCCTTGGACACTTGCTAATAACCCATTAGTTGACTGGGTTGCTCAAACATGGCATTTCTAACTTGCTGATACTCAGGTTTCCATTAAGAATCCCTCTGAGTTTATAGTATTAGTTAAAGATGAACCATGCATCTATTGTATATCTAGAGATGTTTTAGTAGATGCAAATAATTCTAAAGATAGTTAGGTATGGTTAATTCTTAACATCAATTCCCTGCATATGGCAGACCCTTGAATCACCAAGATTTTCCAAGATTTCCAAGATGTTTTCTCCAAAGAAGAAGCTTTGAAACTGGCTGATATTAGATGGATTGCTCATGAAATCAACCTACATGACAGCAAGTCACCACTGTACAGTCTGCTTTATAATCTATTAGTGAAGTGGGGATGGGGTGTGCGCATCAGGTGGCACCAAACAGGGCAGTGGCAAACACAAGAAAAGAATTGATATTGATGTCAAAGCAGAGGAATGTATTGGCAATCTATAATACAAAACAACACAGTAATAGAATGATAAGGCAACACACAAAAGAAACAAAAGATCTATCTCAAAGAAGCATACACATGCATGAGAAATCCATGAATGAACAGATGAAGTCTTGCAACAAAAGGAAAATATCTATCTTCATGGCTGTGCTTGGCAGCAAAAAGCCTCAGCAAAAAATTGATCTGACCCAATGGTGGATCCCCACCACATATCTCCCCTCCCCCTGATTCACCAACCCAGCAAATAAAAGAATGGCTCAGTTTTGCAGCAAGGGCAGCAGATCTGAATATGTTATCCCAAAATCAATCTGCTCCACAGCAAGGGCAGCAGATCTAAATATGTTGTCCTGAAATTAATCCAACTATGTAGTCCCAAAGTCAGCCAACAAGCAGCCATGCACTGTGTGTTGGATTGTCTGTTTGCAAGAAAGCAGCTGCATTGAGGCAGGGAGGCAGCCCAGAGATGGATGGGCAAGTTGACAATGGTGAAGCCCCTCCTGGGCTGCAGTAAATACAGCTGGCATTTTTGGGCAGAGGCCCAGGCAGGATGGTTCATTAACAGCTTGAACCATGGAATTGTGGGGCAGTGGCCCCCATGGCTAGGGATAGAGATAGGAGCTGGAACAGGATCAGCAAGAGGTTTCTGAATGAGAGGAGGGCAGAGTGTGGCCCTAGGATGTGTAAACCACTGAGCAGAAGCAAGGCCCAGAGAAATGAATGGGCAGGTCAGCAATGAAGGAAGGGCATGCTCTAGGTAGGCAGGGTAGCTGATGAGTACATGGCTTTGTGCTAATGATCTTATACATGATAAGATCCACAGTCCCATCATGAGGGAAAGAAAAGGCATGCCCTAGGTAGGCAGGGCAGCCAGTGACAGGTGGTGAATGAAGATTGAGGCAAGCAGTGTGGACAATGAAGATGAAGGGATGTAAGGAAAATAAAGAGCAGAGAGAAAGAAAATACAACAGGCAAAATCAGCAGCAGAAGGCACAGGGTGAGATATATACAGATGAGCAAGCATAGGAAGAAAAGCAGACACAGCAAGAAAAATAAACACAGAGCAGTAGCAGACTATGCATAGAAAATAAAAGAAACTAAGGAAGACATGAAGGAAACACAGAGGAAGCAAACTGAGTGATGTGGTGAGGAAAAAAAAAAAACAAACATGTGGCAAGGGTGGCAACCACAGCAGAATGGTGGGCTCTGATTGGCCAAAACATTTCCCAGCCCTGGGGCAGGAAATCATGATTGGCTGGATCAGCTAGCTGGTGTCTATCTTCTTACAACTATGAACTAGGATTCTGATGGTGTCTTCTTCTGCAGCTACATGGTCACTAATAATAGAATTGAGAGGAATGTTATTGTAACAGCAGTAAAAGAAACTCTGCTGACTAAACAGCTGTTTCTCAGCATTCATCATAGTTGTGAAGGCATGAACTGCAGCCCCCACAGCTCTCTTGCACCAGGCCAGAATGTAATCCTTGGCTGGCTGATCAGGCACCAGGTCAAAAAGAATCTGCTGCTCTCTTCAGACCAAAGAATCATCCCATTGCTGATGTCCAACCAAAGCTTCAGAAAGTGCATTAAGACCTGTCACAGCTATGGTGGCAGGAAAGTGATAAGGAATGCTGCTGTACAGAACAGGCAGGCTGGAGGATATTGTAGGTCCATGAATGAGGTCTTAATTTGCCTGCAAGAGCTGCTCCTATGTGTTGCTCTCTGGAACTTCCAAAGACTTGCTGTCTTCCTGGATCCCAATGAATCACAGAAGCATTGTTCTCCACTCAATTGTAGCTGGGCCAGTGCTCCCATGGGGAATGTGTGGTATGATGATTCACACATCTCCCTGTTTGCAAGGAACAGTCTTCTAGCTGGTCTTGAAATCCTGCAAATCTTGATTGGTGAGCATCTGTGGGGAGATGTCCTGAATGATTCCACCATTTGGAAACCTCCTTCCACAAAGTCAGTGATTCCACTCAGAGACACAGTGATGCATGCCAGGGACCACAGTTGTGCAGTTTACATGATCCTCATTTGTCATACTGACAGACCCTTGAATCATGTTCACACTGTGGTTCTCCTCAGTGAGGCACTAAATGTTGACATTGATATGCCAGAAAAATGTGCTATCCCTCTTTCTGGCAAACTTAATGTAATAAGGGTAGGAGATGAGCCTCATCTGGTGATCCAGATGAAGAGCAACATACTAGGCATAGTAAACCAGGTCCTGGTGAATTATCTACTGGACAATTCCATGGAGCATCATGTGGAGCTACCCCAGTGACTTCTGATCCTTTTGCTAATGGAATGAGTATATATCCCATTCATATGCTGCCATCTTTCTGAGTGTGTTGTATGCAGTGGGCACATTTCCCACAGCTATCTCCATTCAGAGCCAGGAGAAAATTGGAAGAGATAAAGAGTCATCTGCACCCCAGTCATTCAGTGTGAGGTCCACATTTATGCTTCCCAGGCTGAGGTTCTTCAACATGCTCACCCAGTTCAGTGGAGCAATGAATGGGAGGGCAGTGTGCTTCATGTGATATATCTGAAGAAAATCCTCTAGGTGGGCAGGGCAGCACCCTTTGTAAAAATAATGAAAAGTGCTGTTAGTGGTGCAGATTCAACCAAGATTTCTGCAGCTATTAATGACAGCCTTAAGCCTGGATGTCAAAGCTGCCTGGTCCAAATCCTGAGTCAGCAAATCAATTTTCCCTCCAAGATTGATAGCATGATGATAGCACAAAGGAAAAGGGGATGATAGCTTTATGAGCTGATTCAGAAGCTTGACAAGCTGATTATCATTCAGCTCTTTCACATCATTGAGCTGAGCTTTCAAGGCAGACTTGACATTCTGATGATATGTGCATCTGTGATGGCCAGTCTCCCAACACTTTTCAACAGCTTCAGCAACATCAGAATCCTTCTTGTTAGCACCTTGATTCTCAAGCTCCACCATTTCTTCTGGTGACAGGCTGGTGAAACAGGAGAGGCTGACATTGGACAGGGAGGTAGCTATCAATGAAACTGATTGGCCAGAGACATGTCATGGGTGAGGAGTAGGTGAAACAGGGCCAGGGTTTCAAGAAGTACCAGGCAAGAAAGCAGAAGGGGACATGGGAATCAATTCAGAATGGCAGTGATTATCCTGAGGAGGGTGAGGAGAAGGCAGAGGCATTTGGCCAGTTATATGGGAATTGTGTGGTGAAGCTGGAGGAGGCTGATGCTGAAGATTTCAAAAGGGTGGAAATAAGGGGATTAATGGGTGAGGGTCAGTAGGTGCAGGGAGAAATAGTGGGGCACCTTCAGTAAGAATTCCATCAGGATCAACATAAAGCCCAGTAGTATGAATGGCTTCCATATTCAACTTAGGGCTAACAAAATCTGGCCTTGAGGCATTCTCAAGGTCTGAAAGCATCAGTTCCTTGTGAAGCTTTTTGCCTCTCCCAGGATTCTGACACAGCTAGATCCATATTGCCTGGTTGATTCTTCCCACTGCAGATGGATAGTCATAATTCCTTGTGAGGGTTGCTGCACATCTACACCATTTATCCTTCTTCAGCATCAGCTAGAATTTATTAGTAGCAGCCTTCCCCCAGTGTTCCACACAAGTTTTATACCCTTCTGAAGTGTGATTTTGGTGAACCCTGACTGTCTCTACCACACAACAGATCTCCACTGTCTGGTGGTGGAAGTCAGCTTCAGACATCACTGTCTGTCAGGCCCCATTCTCCTTCATCCATTCAAAATATGCAGCAACCTCCTCCTCTCTATCTTCATGCCTGCTCATGATCAGATTGGTGATTTCACACTGGACCTGGTAGTGTGGAGCTGCATGCCTGTCAAGGGTATCAATATACTCCTAAATCTCCCTAGTGGTTGACAACTTTTTCTTCCCATGCTCAACCAAGGCAAGGGAGTCAGTGGGCTTCAGGGCCAGGGCACACAGATTTTGGTGATTTGACATTTTGCAGGAAGGAAGTGAGGGAAATTGTAGATATAGCACTGTTGTGTGTTGGTGTAAGTTGGTTCAAGAGTGAGACTGAGATATCTATGATGATGATGAGGGGAAAGTGGAGGGGAATGCTGGGCAGAGCACACTCTTATGGTTTTTCAAATGTGAGATGCAAAGGCAGCTGCAGCCAGCAAAATGAGAGAGGGAGAAAGGCATATCACCATAAATGAAAGAAACAAAGAAAACTGTGAAGGAATGTGAAGGTGCATCTGGATTCTAGCATACCACTCATGCCAGCATTTGAACCATAGAGAGACAACTAATAAAGGAAATAAACTGATGAGCAGATACAGTCAAACAAAGGAAATAAAGAAAAATGAATGAAATAAGGAAATGAATGCAGTGGTCAGACAATGACTACAAAACCTTTATCATGAGGAATCAGAGATTATAAAGCATTCTCTCCTCCACCCACATCCTCTTCCTCCTCACTGCTATCCTCTACTGGATCTGCATTATCCAACACTGCCAGCATTTAATCATTGCAAAGGTAAAATTTCTTTATCTGGTTACCTGCAGTGGTGTTGTGGAACAGTGTGCCATCCAGCTCTTTAAGGTGGTAAGTGCCTTTCTCATGGTTTGCCTCCTGCACATGATATGGACCCAACCATTGGAAGTTAAGTTTGATGGAATAGGATGTTTCTATTTTAGTGTCATGCAGAAGGACAAGATCTCCCACCTGGACTGAATTGCACACTAACTGCTTGGTTTCATCAAATAGATCCCAATTTTTCTCTCATGCATGCTGCAGGTGAAAGGCTGCCTCCTTCAGGTCCTCATCCTGTCTCTCCAACTGTTGAATTCACATGTATATCAAGTCAGCATGAGAGTAAACAGTGTGCTATGGAAGTATTTACCACATCAGTACCTCAAGCTCAACAGGGAGGATAGCATCATAGCCATATTGCAGATAGAATGGCATCTCACCTGTTGACTGTTGAATGGAGACATGATCCACCCACAGTGCTGAGTGGAAATGGTTAACCTAATTCCTCCCATCTGCAGCAAGCTTTACTAGTGCATCTGAAATAGGGTGGTAGCCATGTTCAACCATGCCATTCACTTTTGCATTGTACAGCAAAATTGTTATTTGCCTGACACAATACTTGGCAGTGAGAATCCTGATCCACTTCTAATTTTCTGGCCTGCCATTGCACACCATTTCTTGGAAACAGCCATGTTGGCATATGATATCTTCATAAATGAACTGGGCCACATGTTCTACTTTTGCATGTGTGAGGGGCTGACCTTCAACCCAGCCAGTGAGGTCATTCTGAGCAATAACTGCACACAATTTCCCCTGGTTCTTCAGAAACTTGATGACATCAATACACTACTTATCCCACAGATAGTTGCAGTGAGTCAGATATAGTGGTTCCTTAAGGTAGTCACTTTCCTGAAATTGACACTTGTGGCATCTCTTGCAGTACACCTTGACCTCACTGAATAAGCCTTCTCACCAATATTGCTGAGAGACCTTGTGGTTGGTTGCCTTATAGCCTTTGTGGTCAGACTTGTCATGCATTTGAGCAATGATTTCCTTCTGTTCATTCAGATCATCCACCATGCATCTTAGTGGAATTCCTTTGCCTGACTAATGAAATAGATGTTGCCCATGCACCATATAGTTCAGTGCATGTTTGCACCATTTTGGGAAGACCTTGTGAGGGATATCATCAAGCTGCTTCAGGGTGGTGAGGTATCTAGTGATTGATTCACTGCAGTTAGAATAGGAGGGTGAAAGAACATGAGATTCTTTGCTGTCAGCATCATCAGGAACTTCAAAGTTAGAGATAGTGGCAGAAGCCATGCTGATGCAATTGAGTTCTACCTCAATGAATTCATCAATGTCCTGATCCTCAGGCACCTCACCATCAGCAGGTGGTTGTTGAGAAAGACCATTGGCAGTGCTATGAATTTGACCAGGAATGTAATGGACATCAAAATTGAACATTCAAATCCATGCAAGTCAGTTGGTTACCAGAGTGCCAGGAAGATCAGTGGCTGTTCAGTTGAGCTGAGCAACCAAGGTTTTTATGTCAGTTTCAAGAATGAAGTGAACATCATATAGGTAATATCAACATTTCTTTAACATTTTGAGGATGGCTTGGCACTCTTACTTTCCTGTGTCATACTTCACTTCTGCCAGGCTCCAAATCCCACTTTCATATTGACAGGGATGAAGCTTTCTATTCCCAACATCTTGCTGGCTCAGTGTTCCTCCCCAGCCATGCTTGCTGGCATCAGTTGCAACCATGATATCCTCAGTATCATTGGAATAATCAATGCAGTGCAGAGCAAGAGCAGTCATCAGTGCTATCTTCAGGACTGACATAGCATTTGATTGCTTGGGTTCCCAGATGAAAAAGGTGCTTTTCTTGAACAGTGCATAGATCAGGTTGGAAATGAGGGTAAAGTTTGGAATTTAGATGTGATAATACACATAAATGCCAATAAAGGCATGAGCCCCAGTGATCTCAGTCAGTTTGAGCCACTCAATGATTTTGACAATTTTGGTGGCCTCAGGGCAGTGCCTGTCAGCATTGATGACATATCCAACAAGAACCATGCTGGAGCAGCTAAACTCAGATTTTGCAACCTGGATGCATGTGTTTGAGAGCTTGATGCTAACCAGGGTCTGATTCAGATTTTGAAGATGCTCCAAAATAAATCAGCAAATTCCTGGCATGACCTCTTCATTATTGTATCAAGATTGCAGACCTTTCACACTGATGTTGTCCATGAAATTATCTGTCTGGTGGGGAATATTCAAGTGGAGAATGCAAGCCATGACTCAGCAGAAGGTGGCAATAGAATTTGTGGCACCCTGTAGCAATATTATCTGGCAAAGAAGGCCAATCAGGGTTTGGAAGGCAGTCATGTTGTGGCTATCCTCATGCAAAGTGATCTGGTTGTATCTAGAAAAGAAATCCATTATGCTGGTGATGACTTGCCCAGTGAAATCTTCTGCAAAAGCATCAGCACTGGAAGGGATATAGGCATCTCAAACTGTAATGGCATTTATATCCATGCAGGCATTGATGATTTAGTATTTCCCAGACTCCTTCTTCTTGATGAGGAACCATTTATTCTGATATAGACCATAACAATGTTTGAAGATGCTGGAATCAACTCACTTATGAAGCATATCTATGACTGTTGGTAGCAATTTTTGAGGAACAGGAAACCTAGGGGTCTGCCATGCTTCATGCTCAACAGTATGAATCTTGATTGGTGGAGAGACCTCTTCAGCCAGTTTTCTGCAATCACTGAAGCTTCATACCAACACCTTCTCCCATCTAAGCAGGATCTCAATCAGCAGCTCATGCTTCTGGGGTGTCAACATAGATCCAATTTGAAGCTTTTCTATCCTGTCTGGTGTGAGGTGAGAGCCATGCTGGCAATCTGAGAAACAAGGTGTGATCAGGTGGTTGTAAGGTGAAGGCAGATCCTTTGCAGGTTTGATGTTGTCTTGATACCATTTCTGATGAATCTCTCTCCATTGATCTGTCCCACCAGGTGTCCCTCCATCTGTCACTGGTGTATTGAGAGGCTGAATCTTATCTACTTTTTGCTTGTACAGTGTGGCAACAATCAGGTGATGAGATCAAGGAGAAGGCTCAGTGGAATCATAGAGAGGAAGGTCATGCAGTTAAATGTCATGAACTTGATGAATTTCAGAGACAGGGTGCTACAAGAAAGGAAATATAGCATGCAAGGACAGCTGAAAGTACTGTTGCAGAATGGCAGGAATGTGCAGTGAAGATTTCTGAGGCAATTAAATGGTGACCTCTGATTGGCTGGAGGTATTTATCAGCCCTGGGCTGAGAAATTGTGATTGGCTAGATTCCCTCTCACTGCTCTCATGTGGTAGAATTTCTACCCCACTATCTGCCACACTGATGCTGCTGACTCTGACTTCATCTCTTTACTCACCACCACCATTATGAAGATCAGTTGGACTCAGCACTTCTAGTTTAAAGACTGATGCTTGCCACAAAGATCATCCAGCTGTCTGTTGCCATAGTCTCCTGGAGAATAGCTGAGAAAAGACACCTGATTGGTCTCATCATCTGGGTCAAAAACCATGATAGTGACACCACCTACATTATCTGTCTGTTGCACTAATGGAGTCACATTTTCATAGGGATAGCCTAGAATGCACTCATGGGAATCACACTCTAGAATGAAGAAGGTTTGAGGCATAGATACAAATCCAACATGAATTGGGACATTCTTATAGATTCTAATGATACCACTGTGCTGACCATCAGTGCTAAGGATCAGCTTGAGAGTGTCTTTCTGGATGATCAGACTGAGGCTCAAGGTAGTGCTCTTCACCATACAGTTGATCTCTGCCCCACTATTGAATATGGCTTCAGTCTGACCCTTTCTGATGCTGACAGAAAACTTGATATGGCCAATGAACACCAGGTTCCACTGAGGATTATATTCCAAGACATGGTGGGAGAGCTGAATGAAGGAGACTCTAGCAGATTCTTCCTTGATCATATGCTGCTGAACTTCAGCTGGAAGATTCTGGAAGAATGTCTGCTGCAGCTGGGTAGAGCAGGCTATAATATCTTTAAGCTAAATTCCTGTGATCTCCTGACACATGATTTTCTCAAAGATGGTCTGGGTTGCAGTGGCATGATTCTCCTTGTCCTTCATTTCAATAGAGAGCTTAGATCCTTTAGGTTTCCTGGGACAGTAGAGGATGATTTTCTTTTGGATCTTGAGTGCTTTGGCCATCTCAGCATCAGGCATGGCTTCATTAATCAGCTGAGTTAGTGTTTCTTCCTGCAGCTGGCCATTGTGAAGGGTTTGTGAATTGTCAGGATCAGGTGAAGGTGAGATAATGTCCTCAGCAAATGAAATAGATTTTTAGGAGCCATCTGAATAGTGACTAGCCCTTCAAGAGTGGGTGGAAGGTAGGGCTTTCTCCTTTTCAATTCAGTTAGAGAGTGTAGATTGATTCTTGTCAGCAGCTGACCCTTTACCCTTACTATTTTCAGTAGCAGCCTGAGTAGCTATCATGCTAGCAGCCCCTTCTACCTTGCTATCTGAGTCACCCTCTTCTGTGCTGCTCTTGAATCTGACATTGCATATGCTGATAAAATTGACTGCTGATAATGGACTGTCATCAGAGGAAACAAGGATGCTACCATCATTGCAGAGTTTTGCTGCTGATGGGACAATAGGAGGTGTGGATCTCTACTCAAGGGCATGCTTGATGGTGATGATGTGTGGTTCATACTGATTCATATTAATCTTTGAGCTGCACTGCATCACATGTCCATCAAAGTATTTGCCCATTCTATTTTGATGGATCTTTTCTTGGTTGATTAGCTTGCCAATCTGGAGGCACTGAGGGAGCATATGAGACAAGTTGCTGCAGCCCCAACAAGCATGAGGAGGGCAATCATATTGTGACATGCTTCCAGACCTAGGTTGATATGGACCATCAGGGCCACACTGTGTCTCATAATAGGAAATGTTTGTGAGATCTTGAGCAGGATTGATAGATCCCTGGTGGGTGAGGATGTGTGGCATCACAGCTGATTGTTGCATATTCCCCTGCTGTTGGAAACCTGTGATGGCCAGTAACAGTGCATCCATCCAGTTGACAAGAGATTCAAGCAAGCTGTCATTTGAATTTCTTGGAGCTGAATCAGAAGAAGCAGGTAGCACAGAGGGGGCCACTTGAGGTCTCAGCACAGTCAGGGTAGGCAGATTGAAGACAGGTTGAGCAGGAGGCAGCTGAGTGGGTGGCATCATATGGGAACCCAGGTCAGGTGTGATCATCTGAGTCATCTTTTCCTTGACTTCCTGAAATTCAGCTGCAGCTTCACAAACCTTTGAAATCTTCCACTCAGATGGGTTGTTTTGGTCAAACCTAGCCTTGTGAAAAGCCTTCTTATGAACTCCATCAGGCAGGCCTTGTAAGAACAACTGGCAGGCAAGAGATTCCTGGATTTCATTTTGGCTAATCAGTGGCTCAGTGATGATGTGGAATTGACAGCAGAAAGTGAGAATGTCTTGGCTGGAAGATTGTTTGAAACTAGATAGGACATTCAGGTAGATTTGGTTGTACATCTACTGATGAGCATCATCCTGCCAGAACTCTGACATCAACCTGGCCTTGACTTTCATCTAGGTTTGTAGGTCCTTCACCAGCCAATCCACATGGCCTTATAGTTTCATAGAGTAATAGTTGCACAACACTGTCAAGGCTTCATCCTCAGGAACATGGTGCAGCTTCAGCACAGCATTGAACTGATTGATGAACTGAGTGACATCCTTCCCATCAAAAGAGGGGGCTCTGAGGGATCTAGAAACTAGCATGGGTATGACAAGCTGCTGATAAACCATTCTGCTTTCAGGAGGCAAGGCACTGCTAGGCATAGGCAGGCCTGATGAGGAATTGGTAGAGCTGGACATCTTCTCACTGTTGATCTTGATTTTTGGTGGTGGAGCTGGTGCTTTTCCTGACTGAGTTTGACAATGTGCAATGGAGTCTGACTGAGCATGCTTAGGAGGCATATATTGATGGAGAAATGAATAGACAAGTGGCTCTTATTCACAAATGAGAAACAGGTTGACAATGGTGGCAATATTTATGTCTTTTTGTGGGTAGAGGTTCAGAGACTCAAGGAAGAGAAGGAACTGCAAGATCTGCTGCAGATTTTTCTTCTCACTAGAGTCTGCATTTGTTGAGGAATGGCTTGATGGATTCAATAGTTCAGTGAGTCCATTCTTCAAAGTTTTCTTCTGACAGTATTGCCATTGGTGCAGCTGCAAGGCTGCAGGCCTGCTCCAACCAAATGGGCCTATCACAAATTGAAATAAGAGAATTGCATTGAGTAGTGTGCTCAACAAAAGCAAAGGAAAAAGAGGAAAGGAACTCAGCATAGTTATCTGTATCAACACTGCCATCTGTTCATTCATTTATGATTTCTGATCATGTGCACCAATGAAGCAGGGATGGAGTGTGTGTGTCAGGCAGCACCAAACAGGGCAGCAGCAAACACAAGAAAAGAATTGATATCAATGTTAAAGTAGAGGAATGTATTGGCAATCTATAATACAAAACAACACAGTAATAGAATGATAAGGCAACACACAAAAGAAATAAAAGATCTATCTCAAAGAAGCATACACATGCATGAGAAATCCATGAATGAACAGATGAAGTCTTGCAATGAAAGGAAAATATCTATCTTCATGGCTGTGCTTGGCAGTGAAAAGCCTTGGTGAAAAATTGATCTGACCTGATGGTGGATCCCCACCACATTAGTAATTAAACTAGAAACACTTCAAAAATATCTTGAAGACATGCAATCACAGAATTGGATTCAACCCTCTCAAAGCCCTGCAGGGGCCCCCATCCTATTTGTGCCTAAGAAGGAGGGTGGACTTTATCTATGTGTAGACTATAGAGGTCTAAATAAGGTAACAATTAAAGATTGTACCCCTTTACCTTTAATTGATGAGATGATGGATTAGTTATTCAGAAAGAAGCACTTTTCAAAACTTGATTTGCAAGACACCTATTATTAAATTTAGATAAAGAAGGGTGATGAATAGAAGACTACTTTTCAGACAAAATATAATAACTTTAAATATCTAGTTCTCCCCTTAGGTCTCTGCAATGCCCTGGCTACATTTCAAACTTATATCAACCAGGCACTTCAGGGCCTACTCAACATCTCATGTGTTATCTACCTTGATGATATCCTTATCTTTTTAGATACTAAAGAAGAGCATGAGGAGCACATTCAACAGGTCTTAGAACATCTCCAGTAATATGGTCTTTTTACTAAGGAATTGAAGTGTACATTCTTTGCCCAGGAAGTGAAATTTCTTGGGTTTATAGTGGGTGTTAATGGAGTCTATATGGATCAAGCTTGCATGGCTACCATCTTGAAGTGACCTGAACTGTGTATGTTTTGAGAAGTGTAAGTCTTCCTAGGTTTTATAAATTTTTACTAGAAATTTATATACACTTATTCTTGAATAATGGCTCCTATAACAGAATTACTTAAGGGTAGTGTTAAAGGCAAGAAACCTGGGCTATTTCATTTTACTAAAGATGCCAGGGCAGTATTGGCTGCAATCAAAAAGGCCTTTACAGAAGCAACACTCCTTAACCATTTTGATCCCAATCAACCTGTTCAACTGGAGATAGATGCCTCTGGATTTGGCATTTATAGAATATTATCCCAGTTGATGGATAACCCAAATCAAAATGGGTTTAGTAGGTGGAAAGGCTCCTATCCACTTACAACTTATAGGTAAGACTGGGCTCCAGTAGCTTTCTTTTCAAGGAAATTGAATCCAACACAATAATGGTACAATACACATAAAGCTGCCATTGAGATGGAATGGGACAGAACAGGAAATCATATGCATATAGTCATCCTATAAGCTTAGGTTTCATCTTATCTCATTGTAGAATCAATGCTCCTATATCCCATCTCATTGAAGAATTAAAATTCTATGTCCTGTCTTATCTTATGAATGATTCTCCTGCATCCCATCCCATCCTACCTCATAAAACCTATGGGATGGGATGGGACAGGAGGGGAAATCCCACAATAAATAGCAAATCATATATAGTTGGGAATGATCATCAGAAACTCCATATGAACCATTACTATTTCTCATTACATTTTTTCTACTGTATGAATTCTATGCACATTATATCAACAAGGTAATAGTTGCCACATATTTACCTATCAAGGCAAACCAAAATTTATATGAGTAGAATCATACTCATAGATGACTAACTCTATATCTTCATTCTGAAGGATCATAACCAGATCATCTGCATCAGGCTGAGTATTAGCATTATTATTATCCTTACTCTTCACACCCTCTTTCCCCTCTTCCCTCTCCCTATTAACTTAGTCTTTATCATCACTAGCATCTACAGCAACCACATCCCATACATTCTTACCACTCTTATAGCCTCCTACTATCATGCCCTTCTCTACCTCTATTCCTCCAAAAAAATTACAGCTAACTACTTTCAAAATTGACAAAACAAGCTACATATCTACCACATTAAGAGTCTTTTTCTTTCAATGAGCAGTACTTATGTTAGCATCTACAATACTATTAGCATCATATCATAGGAAGACTGTTATATTATTCTATTACTCATACTTAAACAGCATAACAAGTGTCTCCTTATAGATCATCCAGAGACAATTAACTATCTCAGCTTGAATGTAGAATGTATCTTCATCTCCCTTCTTCCAGACCTTTTGCTCATCTACCAATATCTTCTGAACAAGCTGATTGAATGGCCTCATAGTCATCACTGAACATATAGTCTCTCTCTAGAAAGTAATCTTCTACTCTGCAATTAATCTAACTGTTAGTAAACTATTAATATCATTCTGAAAAGTATCTCACCTGATTGACATAAGAGGGGCTCTGATTCTAGTATAACATTCACATAGTCTTTGACCCTGCAGCTCTGCCCTGTAGCAACCCATTCCTTGCAGTTCTTAACCCACTCCTTGTGGGCCTCATGCCATGCCTTCACAGATAGATTTGAATTATAATCCTCTCAGATCCCTAATGATTGCTCACAAATGATCAGGTAGTAGCTGGAAATAAACCTACACATTAGCTCACACATTCATTCCTTGGCAGGGGTCACTGAAGACACATACACAGGCATAGTGGTTATTTTATGTCTGTCTCAAGATAGTAGGATACATAGGCTGGGGATCATGGAGTTTGATGTGTTGGAGATAGGGAATTTATAGATGGTAAACTGGAAGAGAAGAGAAGGGAAAATAAATGAGGAGTTAGGAGGGAAAGAGGGGTTGCATGGCTGATTGTTTTCAAAATAATTTCTATTTTAAGTGTTACCAGGATAAATCTATTCAAGCCTGTTATCCAGGCCTATTACTATATAAATATATTAAGGACTTATTCTCATTAATACCCATTAATTATCATTTCATTAGCACTCACATTCCCAACCATACATCCACACTCAAGATAGCTAAGCCAGTCAAAATGTTCAGCTCTCAATCATCACAGAAGCCATACTCTCAGTGCCCAAAAACCAAGTGCACCAGGGAGATGCACCAAGTGAAGACAGGTGATGAGGTAATCATGGAGAAAGCTCAGGAAGTCAATTAAAAGGCATACTTTAATGCACTGAATTACTTGCAGGGTTTAGTAAAATGATAATGAGCTTCTATAATAGTTCTCACAATAAAGATGCTGATGATAAGTGCAGGGAGATGACATCACTGACTGATCAAGCTATGATGAAAAAGCTGGAGATAGAGTAGGTTGCTCAGAAGCATTTCAATAAGAGTAAGTCATTAAAATACTATCACACACAAATTATAAAGAAATGTCAGCTGGAAGAGAATATAGAGGAGGATAAAATTACTCAGTAATTACATGCACTGCAATCAGTCAGCCCCTCTAAGAAGAGACATATAAGTTGCTTCATTTTTCCATTCTGATTATTAGCACATGCTTACTGTCAGCAGGTTGATAACCCCCCCAGCCAGGATAATAGCAGTTTTAGCATGGTCTTGAATAGATTCCAGGCACACTCAAGGGCATTGCTCAGGTCCTTTAAAGAACACATTGTGAAGAATAGGAGAGAAATGCTGATGGTCACAGGCATCAGTAAGGAAGCTACTATGAAGGAGTTAGAGGAGTTCTTTTCAACTTTAGATCATACACTAGATGGGGCTGAGGATATAATCTCCCTGCTAGAGGAAATATTAGAGGGTGATTTTGATGTCAAGGGAGAGATGTCAAGTGATGAGGATGAGAAATTGGAGTAGGAAGATTTTTCAGAGTAGGCTACTGCAGAGTTTTTAAGGGAAATAAGATTATATGAGCATTTAGTTGGAGTTTATATATAATAGATATAGTTAGATAGAAAATAGAGTCCATCCATTTACAAAGAAATTCAGTAACAGAATTGGGTAATAAGCCTCAGGAATTTCCATGTGCAACATCATGTATATCCACTATCAAGACATCAAGGCTGTAATCCTCATTGATTGGTAAATATCCAGATTCATACAGGGCTGGAAGAGCTGTATCTGCATGATCATACTTACTGATAGTAAGAGAGCATCACAGAGTAATACTGAGTATTAATGTATGATATTCTCCCTATCAGCTGTGAAAGTACCATGCATATAGTAGCTGGAAATGATGCAGGATTTTACACAGCATAAATTATCATTAGGAGTAGCTATATTCTACTATTATGTTTCTACTAGCATTCTGACTGTTAGTATGCATGACAGACATATAGTTTCCAATTAAGTATATATATTTCTCTGTGTGAGTGCCCTACAGTGCCTTGCCTGGCACACTTTAACTCAATCATATAGGTATACTTTACTGCTGGAAAAAATATTTATCTATTCTACTTACATATAGTCCTGCCTCCTCTGGACCTTGCAACCCACTTGCTGTGCACATGGTAGCTCATCAAATTTATATATATATATATCATTGACACATAGTCATGCCATGTGCACTACATGTATGCACATGTTACCTACCTCCTTGATCCCCCTTGTTCTCCTCTGACACACATAGCTTTTATTAAGATCAGAAAAGGGGATCATCCATAGACATGCAAATAGTCTCTGAGGTTTATTAAGATAATGCATCCACTGTACTACCTCTAGATAGCATGCACTATATTATAACCATGTAAGGACTATTATATTATTCTGTTACTTATACTTAAATTACATCTACATGTCCAGGGAAGTCTCATAAGCAGACAGTATAGTTAGTGCCTTAAGACAGCTAACATATAATTCAAGTTCATCAACTGTATAGGTCAGCATGCAGTGTGATCAGCCAGAGAATTTCAAAGTAAACTCTAATCACCTTGAGTCCTTCTATCTACAAATAATGGCCCTTTCTTCTCCCACAGTAAAAGAATTTATCTGATGCAAATCAATCAGGCAGGTTAATACTATAATCAAATGGAATGTAGTGCATTACTATTATAGAGACTATAGCTCTGAATCTTGCAGATAACATCCACAGTGTGTTTCTATTTATACACATGAATAATGATACTAATTTTAAATCTTCTGTGCTCATTTCTGATATGCACAGCACTGAATATTCTGTGTAATTAAATATTCAGCCTGCCATTTGATTCAGTCAAATCAAATAGATGTTGCAGCTAAAGTATTGTATGGCTTGACTAATATTTCCAAAGAAAATAATACATATAGTCATGGCAGCTAATGATCTGAATTTGCATAGTGTCACCTAGAGCTGGAATTTGGAGGGGCAATCTGAATGAAAGATGGGAAGACCAATCATAGTAATTTAATGTATAAATATCTAATGAATCCAGAGGAAATCCAGTAGTCCATGGGAGTGAGAAGAGACTCTATTTTAGGAGCAGGCATCAGTACTAATTTCTGAGGCTAATATAGCTGGTAAAAAACTGTAAGGTTCATTACCCTGAACTATTACATTCCCCCAAGTAATCTCTTTTGCATCAATGCATACCAGGCTATCACACTCCCATGCCTGAGCTACTTGGAGGATATCCAACCATAAGGATGATGAGAGCAAGCTTGCAGGTGTTGAATAGGAATAGTCTTAGAGGCTCTCTTCTGAATCAGATGAAAAGAGTACATATAGCTCACTCTGATGCTGAAAATGTCATTATTGGTTTGTCAGGAGTACTCAGGCTCAATTGGATCAGCTTAGTCCCTTAAATTGTATAGCTGGAATTGCTGGGGGATTAGGGACACTCCACTGGTGTCTCTACATTAAAATCCCTGATGGGCTCAGGGTGGAGAGCATGAGATCTTCCCACTAATCTTAGATTACTATTAAGTAGCTTGATCCACTACATCTAAACTTCATTTGGGAAATCAATTAGTGGATAAAACACAGCTGTAGAACCCACTACAAGCCATCTCAGGGAATGAGATAGGAAATGAGATAGAGTCTCAGGGGAATGCATGGCAGGTTATTTACACCACAGTGAAAAATAGTGCATAATTATTGTAATAAATTTTAGTAATGATTCTATACTCATTCTCAATGTTTATAGTATGATGCTGAAATTCCACTGCCTGGTAGCTTCATATCTTCTTAGTACCTTATTTCTAAAATCAGTACATTAGAGATATTCATTTGTGTAGGTCTCCTAATTTCCAAATGTAAGATTATGATGATAATTATCATGTAGTATGTAGGTCTCACCTCTTACTGCCTATACAGTGAGTTTATTCTTAGTTCTCTGAAAAATTGATTCTTACATCCAGCCTGTATCCTACTACAAGAAAAAATGTCAGCTGTGTTTTCTCTCACCCTGAAATACTATCTTCTCAAATGCCTTTAATATCCCAGTATAATGGATTCTAGTGCTTCAAGCTCTCCTCTTTATGAGATTAGTACACTAATTTCTCTTCTGTAAACCCCAACACCAATTCTGCCTATCCCAGTTCCCAAAGGACTTGAGACTACCACAGTTGAGGCAAGGATCTATGTTATATGGAAGCAGGACAATGAGTATCAAATTCAATTTGATTAATGATAGAAACAGATAGTAACTGCAAATGTGATCTAATATGATAGCACTTATAAGAACCATTTATGATAGAGCATAAAGTAGAGCTCTGAATCCTGAAAGTTCTTCAAGTAAGTGGCATTTCAGTAGAATAGTGAACCAGCTTTACTCTGTATTCAATGCAAGTGGATCCTTCAACATCCTCAGTATAGCAACATGAGGACTTCAGGAATGAGGAAACATCTTATTAGTAAGAAGTGCTAGAACACTGTTCCTTCAAACAAATAGATGGATATTAGGGCAGCATTCATAAGTGTAATATAAGTTAGTTTATTTAGTAACAGGCTGTGGTAATGATCCTTTCATCTCAGCAAAACCCTGCATGCAAGTGACTGTGAGTAGAGACACTGCCATTCAATAAAGAAAACTACTGAACCCTCCTTCTCTATGCCTTTCTATCAATGAATATGACATTTCATGCCATACAGAATTCTGATCTCTAGTAGTTATTAGTATATGACAACAGTGAAGTTGAGGCCTTCCTCCTAAAACAGACTGCCCTGCAAAAAGAGCTGAATAACTCCTATAAAATGATGATAAAAGATTTGCTTCTGAACTGAATCTCCAACATGAAGATTGCACTGGTCTTGAATGTATGGATGTGAAGGGCTACACTCTTATATCCTATATCTGTAGCTTACCCAAACATTGCCTGATCTCTGACTGCCCAATCAGACACCTCCAACTAGGCTTTCATATGAATGTTTATCCACTCTGACCTCATATAATTCTCTTCTACTTATATCACATAATCTCATAATTTCTTTTCCTTTTTCCTTTCTTTCTCTAGCAATTATAATCTTGATTCTAGCATATAGCTCACACAATCTGCTTATCAGAGCATGCCCATTACATTTTGTAATTACTCACTTGATCTCTTCTTAGAGATCCTCATTATATTCACCCTCTAAACATAATTCACATATATAGTAGATTCTTCCAAACATGACCTGCATGTACAGCAAACTCTTCTGAAATTCAAAATACAACTCACTCAGCTCAGCTCTACTAGATAATATGTCAGTGAAAGGCCCTAAAGCCCTGACAGTCTGTATCAATATCTTACAGTGAGATTTTCCTCTAAACTTTCTGAATCCTCCAAACTTCCTGAATCCTCTAAACTCTCTGAATTCAAATAATTTTTTAAATCCATTATAAACATGAATCCTCCACATGAAGACAGCATCCCTTCTCAGAGCTTTAATGCTAAATTCTGAAACTTCATCCAACAACTTATGAATAAGATCAACCTCATTACCAAATAAAATTATACATCTATACTGACTTCAGCTCTTATTCTGACTCCTGCTCACCTGACCACTCCTTTTGAGGACTTCCTGAGACACCCAAAAGAAAGGCTTGTCACCCTTGAGAAATTTACAGGCAAATAAATTGCTAAATACCCTGCCTGGCATCTCAGTGTGGAGGCCAAGATCACTTTGGATGGCCACACAATTAGATCTCTCACTAATTAGGCCTGGTACATCTACACCTGACTCTCTAGCACTGCTGTCACCTAATTCCACCCTTGAATGAAGGCTAATGCTAAGCTCATTTCTATAACTTCTAATATCATTCTCAACCAGCTTGACATCCTTTTCTCTGACCCCTTAGTGGCCCAGAAGGCCCTGACCTGGCTGCACAGTGTTCACTAGAAAATCAATTTACTTGCTGTCTTTTTCTCAAGATTCAATCAGAAGATTCTGGAAGTTAGTAACTAGCTATAAGATGACACTATCAAGAAGGCCCTACTTAAGAAAATCATCAAGTTTGAACTTCTGTAGTAGACTATTACCTCCATTGAACCTCTAATGTACCTTAAATATTATATGAAGCTCCATAGCATAGAGAATAATCTATCTGAGATTAAGACTATTTAGAGCTAAATCTGCAGTGATACTCTCACCACCTCTGGGGAGGCCTTCCCCAAGACCTCCCAGCTGAAAGACCCAAATACTATAGATTGAATACCTACAGGACCTACCTGCACAAATGCATTCTACATTCTGAATATAACTACCACCACTATTATCAACTGTTGTGCTTAAGATGTCTGCATTAACTGTGACAAACCTAGGCATAGAGCTGCTAACTGCTGTGGAACTCATGTTCCCCTGAAACTACTCATATGGTCTACAAACATACAAATCAAGCTCAAAGAGGAGGAAGACTTTGAAGATGCCAAGTTAGACTTGGAAAAAGACTAGCTTTCACACAAAATCACAAGTAGAAGCTTCTGAAGTTAGATAGGAAGATCTTTGAGAAGAAAATGACTATTCTGATGATTCTTGTACTTACTGTAGTTAATCATTCTTTTAATATGAATGCTATGATAGACAGTGGTTGCTGTTATTATTCAATGATTCATCCTCATATGGTTAACTGTCATAACCTCCTACATATCCTAATTAACCTCTGAAAGATTGAAGGTGTCAATGATGATACAGGTAGCTTCATATGAAATATGATGAAGCTTGATGTCAATATTAGCAGATTTCTCTAAGAAAACACTTATACATATAAAATCAAGAATCTCCTATATGATTTCATACTAGACTTATCATAGCTATCTGAACATCAAGCTCTCATCAATGCCTGCAACTAATACATTATATTCCATGAAGATATCTATATCTCTGAAAAAGATATTTATAAGACTACTGACCTTCACTAAATCTTCATCAACATTTATAAGCTCCTTTAAAGCTGTAATTAGAAATTTAAGTTCTAACCTCCCATTGAAATCTTCACTACTAGCATGGCTGATATAGAGAAGGCCCTCTTATGACTCTCTAAGAAGCTGAAGACTGACCCTATAACAGTTCTTCCTTCATACTATTATAAATTTCTTGATGTTTTTAATTATAAGGTCACTGAGAAGCTCCTACCATTCCACAGTGTGCATGATCATCATATTAAACTTGAGAAGGTAGATGGTAAAGATTCTCAACCACTCTGAGGACCTCTATATAACATATTACATGACAAATTGCTTGTGCTCTGCAAGACTCTTAATGACCTTTTAGACAAGAGTTTCATTTAAGTTAGTAACTCACCTGTGGGCACACCTATACTCTTTATGAAAAAGCCAGGTAGAGGCCTCTAATTCTGTGTTAACTATTAGGGCCTTAACCACCTCACCTGAAAAGATTGTTACCCACTACTATTAATTAATGAGACTCTCAAATAGATCAGCCAAGCTAAGTGGTTTATAAAGCTTGATGTCATTTCTGCATTCTATAAGATCTAAATCACAGAAGGAGATGAATGGCTAACCACCTTTCATATAAAATATAGTCTATTTGAATGGATAGTTACCTCCTTTAGCCTCATAAATGCTCTGAGCATCTTCCAGAAATACATCAACTGGGCCTTATAAGACTATTTAGATGAATTTACTTCTATCTACCTTGATGACATTCTCATCTTCATTAATAGATCCCACAAGTAATACTAAGAGTACATCTAAAAACTCCTCACCTACCTCTACAAACACAGTCTCCCAATTAACATTAATAAATCTATCTTTAAGGTCCAAGAGATGACCTACCTCAGCTTCATCATAGAGATAGGGAAGAGAGTCCATATAGACCCCAAGAAGATTACTGCTATCCTCAAATGGGAGGCCCCTACAACTATAAAAGGTATGTAAGGCTTCCTAGGATTCACAAATTTCTACTGGCACTTCATTTAGAATTTTTCTGACATCATTTAACTACTAACTGACCTCACATGCAAAGACCAGCAGTTTCAATGGTCTAAGAAAGCAGACAAGACATTTATACACCTTAAATAGATGTTCATCTCTACCTCAATGCTCATCACATTTAACTCTGACTGCCTAATAGTAGTTAAAACAGACTCTTCTAGTTACATCACAGGCAGTACTCTCATGCAATGGGACAATGAAGGTGTCCTGCAATCCTATGCATTCATGTTCAAGAAGCTCAGCCCTGCTGAAGCTAACTATAAGATCTATAACAAGAAATTCCTCATCATCATTCAATGTCTAGAAGAATGAGACTTCAAATTTCACAGTGTAAAAGACTTTAAAATCATCATAGATCATAAGAACCTCTAATATTTCATAATGACCTGTAAACTCTCTAAACACCAGATGCACTAGGCTAAAATTAAATTTCTCAGCCACTTCCATTTCATGATTCATTACTGCTCTAGCATAGAGAACTCCATGGCTAATATCCTCTCCCAATATAAATAGAATATGCCTTCTAAAGACTTCAATGCCTGCTGGGCAAACCACAAACAGAGACTGTTAGACCTATAGATTCTCAAAGAAATTAAAGCAACACTGCATGGAGTAATATGTGCCTCATTTATTACCCTGCTAATCATGACCCCCTCATTCCTGCTCTAAGAACTCTGGAACACCACTGCTATCTCTAATGAATGCCTTCAGATGATGACTCAGATTATCTGAGATAAAGCTTACTGTTTTCTACCTGAACTTCAAGCTTATATTAATATTACTAAATGCTCTGTAGACTCTAACTCCTAATTATACTTCTAGGGGAGGTAGTAGGTTCCTGATTCAGAACCATTGCACATCTAAATCATACAAGAAACTCACAACTCCCTGATGACTGACTATTTAGGCTATAAAGCACTCTACTGAATTTCATCCTGAGATTTCTACTAGTCTAATATGTCTCAGAGCATTCAACAGTTCATCTAAAACTACAACATCTGCCAATCTATCATCACCTGGTAAGATCACTACTAAGGTCTACTCAAGTCTCTCCCAATTCTTAAATGTATCTAGCATAATATCATCATTAATTTCATAGTAGACCTCCCTACAAGTAACAGCTGCAAGAATGTCCTCATCATCATTAACTATCTTAATAAGGGTGTTATTCTTAAACCCTGTGTGAAGATGGATGTGCCTGCAGTGGTAAAAGTCTTCCTTTAAAGTTTATTTTATTATCTACACAATCTATCCTGTATAATCATCTCAGACCATGGAACCCAGTTCATCAGAGCTGTCTAAATCTAAATCTACTAGCTCCTCAAGATCTCCTGATACCTCTTAACTGCTTACTACCCTGAAACTAACAGCAGCACTGAACATATAATTCAGATAATTAAGAACTACCTCTAAAAGTTCTATTTATATGCTCAGAATAACTGAAATGAACTCCTCCTACACACTAAATTTATAATCAATGGCTGTAATACTGTCAGCACTGGTGTCAGCCTATTTTTCCTCTCATATAGTTATAACCTTAAAGTCCTCAATCTCACTGAATCACCCAAACCTTCCACTTTACCTCACAGTCCAATCCAAATCATAGATACCATTATCTTAAAACTCTAGTAAGCCTACAAGTAAGCTGAATCCTCCATGGCCAGTGCTCAGCAGAACTAATAGAACTTCACAAATACCTACTAAAATCCTGCTAAACACTATAAGGTGGGTAATAAGGTCTGAGACCTCTAAAACATCATAACTAATTACCCATCTTGCACACTTAACTATCAATATGCCAAGTACACCATCATTGAAGTTCTGAGGAGTCATAACAACCATCTTGACACATCACCCAGAATCCACAACATATTTCACACAAACCTGCTTTATAAGGTCTCCACTGACCTGTTCTTCTCACAGGAGATCACCAACTGGTATCTACCTGGCATTATCAGGGAAGACAATAAGGTAGAATATAAGATTGAAGCTATTCTTAACTACTATCACTACAGACAAGGATTTTAGTATCTGGTGAAGTGGCTCAGATATGAGGCCCCTTCATGGGAACTGACCTCTACCCTGTAAGACACCACTGTACTCACTCATTACAAAGAACTGCACCCACCCAATGAGACTCCACCTGCACCACACTGTGCTCAATTTTCCAAACCCTCCCACCTGCTCTCCAAAATTAAATAGGGGGGGATAATGTGAAGAGCTACACCCTTATATTCTATATTCATAACTCACCCAAACTTCACTCAATCTCTGACTACTCAATTAGACACCTCTAACTGGGCCTTCATATGAATATTTATTCACTCTGACCTTATATAATTCTCTTCTACTTATATCATATGATCTCACAATTTCTTTTCCTTTTTCCTTTCTTTCTCTAGTAATTATAATTTTGATTCTAGCATATAGCTCATACAATCCACTTATCAGAGCACACCCATTACAATGGACAAGCACAAATGATTTGGCATTTCTCTGTGTTAAAGGCTATTATGTCACCCAGAAATGGGAGTATATAGAGGTATTAATTGATTTTGAGCATCTTAGTGGTATGCACACTGGTAATAATATGGCAGGATATGTGATGCAGTGTATATATAATATATAGATTAAAGATGACATTTTTACTTTCACAGCTGATAATGCAGTGAATAATAATACATTAATAGCATCTTTAGAGAAACACCTGTATGCAGAGGATGGAGTTCACTGGGATGCCAAGATGTATTAATTTTCTTGTGTAACTCATGTTATGCAGCTGATGGTAAAATAACTAGTTAGAGACCTATAAATTGAGTTAATAAATAATAAGGTCCTACAGACATTTTATGAGGATGATATTAACACAAGTGATAGAGAGGAGATCTCATTTAATTATACACTCTTAAAGGTATGTAACAGTTTATGGTAATAGTCCAATAGTATTTCTAATTCCTCAATTATTTGACCAGTTACATCTACTTGTCAATGCCCTCTCAAATTCTTTCTAATGAATTGAAAGCTTTCAGAAGCTCCAGCCAGAGTACATTAAGCTCTGAATAATTTAGAATGTTAAGACCTGATAGAGCTTAATATATCTTATGTGCATCTATGTACTACAACTTAGGGATCCAATTCATTGCTGAGTGATGATCCAGAATAACTTCAAGCTCTACTATCTTCAGTTGAGTAATGATGAATGGCAGCTCATTATGTATAATATTATCCTACTTTATTCATTCTAGCAGGTTATCAAGACTCTCTCAGATATAGATATATTACTCATTCATAATGCATTTTCAATCTATAATGTACTGTTCAACCACCTTGATGAATAGCTTTCTAAGACAACCTATAAAATCCCAACTATTTAGAATAGCTTGGAGACTGCACTGAAAGCTGCATATAACAAACTGAAGGAGTACTATTCAGATACTGATACTAATAGTGATATAGGGAAGATTTACTATACTGCTGTAGTTCTAGACCCATATTTATAATTATTAGCCTATAATGATGAGGAATAGGAGCCAGAGATAAAAGCCTAATCATTATAGTATGTAAAGACATACTATGAAAAATGGTATTTACCTCATCAACCTGCAATTACTAATAATCAACTGCAGATAGATATTTACCCTCTTTTATTTTCTTAATTTACTTAGTACTAATAATTTTCCAGGCTCATTAATTATTTTCTACACTACATCAGCAGTCACCTTCAGTTATTTGTGTCAATAAATTTGATTGATATCTAAATAATAATCTTAGTCTGAAGGGAAATATCTTATTAGTGTGGAAGGCAATTAAATCAACATATCCAACTATTATATTAATGGCTAGAGACATTCCATTAATTCTAATTGGGAGTATAGGGATTGAACAGCAGTTCAGTGTGAGCTATTATGTTGTCTCATGGAAGTAATTATCATTATTAGGAAAGATAATGTATAAGATCATGCTGATGAAGCATGCAAATGAAAGAGAGTAACTACATGTGGAGAGAAAGTGGAATGAGAAGAATGTAGTAGAGGATGAAACTAATAATGATAGAGAGAGTAATAGTATAACTATTATAGTGAGGAAAGAGAAACTTACATCTAAAGAGGAATAACTAGTAGAGGAGTGTTCATTGAGATGGTTCTCACACACAAGTATAGTCAGATAAAGGAGGATATAGGAAGGAATACTGAATTTTAAGGTAGTAATTGATAACTCAGCATTCAGAGGAGGCACCTGAAATATAGTATACTAAGACTATTACCTTTAGTCATTACATCTCATATTATTTATGTACTGCATTAATATGTTATTATAGTCTCTGGGAATCTCATCATATCAAATCTGCAGGCAGGGTTAAGGTAAGGAATATAATTTAGTTCAGATTTGCACTAACATGTATCATCTGTCATTACCATAATAATTAATGATGGATGATGCTTTTTTTAAACCTATACAAAATGTAGGCTAGGGTTTAAATCATGCAATGGGCATTTTTTTTTTTTTTTTTCACATGTGATGAGCTATATCATATAATTCAGGTCAGCACTAATAGCATTATCTGTTATTAGTATAGTGAGTAACCACTGTACTAATAATAGATGATGCTTTTTTAAATCTCATTGAAATATAGGCTAGAATTCAAACCATGCAGTGAGTAATATTTTTTTTTTAAGCATATGATGAGCTATATCATATAATTCAGGTCTACACTAACAGCATCATCAGTCATTGATATAGTGAGTAATCACTGCACTAATGACTGATGATGCTTTTTTTTTAACCTCATTGAAATGTAGGTTAGGGTTCAAATCATGTAGTGGGCTTTTTTTTTTTGTTTTTTGGCATGTAATTACCAGGAATTTTTTAATAGGATTAAAAATGTGATATGTACTAACACAATCAAAATCACACATTATAACTTAGTAGTCATTAAGGTGGGATACTTAGCTGACCACAGACTATCTATTCAACTTCCAGTGTGAGATTCTCTACCACCATCATGTCAACACCTATGAATTAAGCAGCCCTGCTAGCTATTTAAGTAGCAGGGTAAGAGGGTTGTCCAGCATCCAGTCCTTAGATAACTGTAATGCCCCTGCCTGAAATCTTTACTATATTAATGATTCTGCATATAATTCTGATAGCAGCTCAGCAGATATGAAGTGATAAAGTATTATAGGTAGTTGAAAGATGCTTTTGCCTTTTTTTTTTTTTTTGTGGCCTATTACCTTTTCTTGTTACCTCAACAGATCACATGATTAAGCCCAGTAGATGCTTGGAGGAATGGGAATTCTCATCTTATGAGGTGAAATCTCATATCTCATTTTATAGCCAGGATGAATTTCTATATCTCATTCCATAGGAAAATTAAAATCCCACATCTCATCTCATAGAAAATTTAAAATCCCATGGTTCATCCCATCCCACAGATAAAATCTCATGAGGTGAACTATTTTTCCCCATCTCATCCCATGATACCATGGGATGGGAAATCCCATGGGAAATCCCATCCCAGTGGCAGCTTTAAATACACATGATTAAGAACTCCTCACAATTATTGAATCATTCAAAACTTGGCAACACTACCTACAGGGTAGTAATTTTCCTATTCAAGTTCTTTCAGATCATACAAATTTGCATTATTTCTTTACCACCAAGAAGCTGTCTGCAAGACAGGCTAGATGGGCTGAATTATTATCTGAATACAATTTCTATATTTATTATCATTTTAGTTAGCTTAACCCAACTGATGCATCTTTATAGCAGCCAGACTATGAAATAGTCCTGCAGGAGGAAGATGTTGATGGAGCACTTTCTACATTACAGAAAAAACTGGCTGCATGGTGTTTAGTTATACCTAGTTGCAGATTTCAATTCAGAGCTGCAGAGGCTGCTTCAGATAATCAAATTAGTAATATTAAACTGGCTGGGATAATAATACTTGATAAAGCTGGTACTGGTGGTTTAGAACATCTCATACCATGTCTGGCTGCATTAGATGCTGCTTCAGATGAAATGGGCTATAAACTTCCCTCCAAGATGCTTCAGAAATTCATTAAGGAGGTACAAGATAGGGATACCTTTTGCATATCTCAGATTCAAGAGTTAAAAGGTTGTGGAGAACCCAGGTTGAATTCAAATAGCAGGCTTGGAGATTCAAAGCTAGCAGCTAAGTTGAAAGAATGATTAATAGGAGATTATAGCCTCCTAATATTTAATGGATCTATTTTTATTCCTGCTAGTAGGGCTCTAAGATAAGAGTTACTATGAATTCATCATAACAATTCATATGCAGGTCATTTTGGTATTGAAAAGACTAAAGAACTACTTCACAGAAAGTATTATTAGAAGGAAATTCATCATGATGTTTCACAATTTATTAACACATATGATATTTGCAAAAGAGTGAAGTCACTGAAACACTGCCCATATAGTGCCTTGTCAGCTCTGCCTATTCCTGATCATCCCTGGAAATTAATATCAATGAATTTCATCATTGACCTGCCCAAGTCTCAATTCAAAGGTTGAAAATATGATAGTATCTTGGTCATTATGGACCATTTTACTAAGATGGCTAAATATATCTCTTATTTGAAGACTATTAAAGCACCAGAGCTTGCTGAACTTTTCATAGACTTTATTATCCATAAATATGGTTCTCCATCATCACTAATAACAGACTATAGGTCTTTATTTATCAGTCATTTTTGATCAGCTTTTTACTATCATCTTTATATACACTGAAATTTAAGTACAGCTTTTCATCCTCAGACTGATGGTCAAACAGAACATCAAAATCAAACCCTTAAATACTATCTTCAAACTTACTATACCTATTATCAAGATGATTGGATGTAGCACCTTTCAACAGCATAATTTACATATAATAATGCTAAATAAGCTTCAATGGAAGTATCTCCTTTCTTTGCATTTATAGGATTTAATCCAGATTTGCCCCAGGATGTTACAGATGACACCCCTAAGGGGGAGGCAAGCTCTACTGTCAATCAAAACCCTTGAGAAGTTCCAGATGTTATAAAGAGACTTAACATTTTGACAGAAATCCATGAGAGGTTGATGATCAGCCTATGATATGCCACTAATAAGTAAATGATATATTATAATTAGAAATATAAGTTAATGTCATTTAATATTAGAGATGAAGTCCTTTTATCAGCAAAGAATATTAAAATGACTAGACCTTGTAAAAAGTTAGATAATTGTTGGCTTGGTCCATTTTCAATTATTAAAATTATTAGTAGACAGGCTTATTAAGTTCAATTACCTCATTCTTTTAGTTAAATACACCTCATTTTTCATGTGTCTCTCTTAGAACCTTATCAACAATGAGCAGGATCAGAACTACCTCACCCTGATGGTATTGAAATTAAAGGAGATTTGCAGTATATAGTGGAGGATATTTTGAATAAACAACTGGGATGAAACAATAAACTAAAGTACTTGATTAAATGGGAAGGATATCCCACTTCAGAGAATACATAGGAACCATTGAATAATTTAGAAAATTCAAAGGACCTTGTTGCAGCCTGGGAGGCTGCTAATCAGAATTGAGACATGGGAGTTCCTTATGGTTAAAAGTCAAATAGAAAGAGAAAGTGCTAGCCCCCTACTCTTTTCTCTCATTAGGTTTTTGAGTAGATAGGTAGGTTTCCATGGTCTAAAGGAAAGATAATACTCTTCTCCTAGTTTTCCAAAAGATTTTAGGAGTTTAATGAGGTTGTTGACTCACATCAGGAAAGGATTTTAAAAGAGTATTATACCCAAAAGGGTCAGACAAACAATTTAATATTCTTTAGCCTGAAGGCACCAGCCTGAAGACACCACAGGAGAAAAAAGGAAAAGTAAAATAAAAAGGCAAACACTTCCTCCACACAGATGCCATGATATCCCCCAGAACAATCTACTACTAGTCATAACCTCATGTCTTTCAATTAATGGGGTACATCTCTTCCTCCTCTACCTTCATCTATCCTACTATTAGCCTACATGTCAGTATCATCTAAAGAGATTTTATACTTACCATCTTCTTCAGCAATTCCTTCATCTCCCAAAGCTCCTCTTTCTGCTCCTCCAACTTCTTTGTGATCTGATGCAGCAGGGCAGCACACTCTAAACCCATTAAGGTAGATATAGAGGTAGTCTGCTCTTCAGCAGGTGCCCCCTTTCTGATGTAGATTTCTACATTAGAGGTGAACTAACAATAAAAGGCCTTTAGATGCTCCTAAATGTTATAGCCTGCATGACTGAGATCTGCCAGCTCCTGCATCTTTCACAGCTTTCCATGGAATCTTACTGGCATCTATATTTTATTAGGAATCATATTACAATCAAATAGTAGGGAAAGAATATATTATTTATAGGGTTACAGCATGTGTTGTTCTTGCAGCAGTACTCACAGTTATTATACTATGACTACTTTCCACACACTACCCTCTGGTCATTATGGAAAAACTTAGCACAGTGCAGGCAGGAGGCTTGACCTGCATAATACTCCTTTATAGAGGCTTCAGCTTCAGATTCCTCAGAGAGGTCAGCTTCAAATTCAGAGGACTTAAAAGACTCTAAAGAGAGATTTAGCTCTTACTGATTAACCTCCCCATTCTTATCTTTATTCTCATCCTCCTCCTCTACTTCCTCTAACTCCATGGAACCATCTGCCTCTACCTCAGACTACTCAAGAAGACTTTCCACTTGGAAAGCTCCATTCTTGTGATCCTATGTCAGAGAAGAATATAGGGAGCCACTGACAATAGATTGTCACCAGGCTATGCAATAATTAGCTACTTATTGCTATTAATTTGGAATCATAGTACTTACATTATATGCATCAGAGTTAGAAACCTTCCAGATAACTTCCTCCCCCTCCTTCTTCTTCTTCTCAATACCTCCTTCCTGGCAGTGCTGAGGCCATTTTAGTGACCCTGCAGCACATACAGGCTTCAAATCAGAATTAAAGGCTCTAATTGCAGAAATGATAATAAATAGAGGCACTATTTTGTATTAGATTCTATCTCTCTCTCCTGATATCATATCAGACTTACTGGTAGTAACAGGTGAGAGAGGCCAGCAGAGTCTCTTAAATTTATATTTGATTTTGAAGGTGCAAAATAAATATAAATATAGCTTTTTGATCTATTTCCTCTATTAGCCTTTACTCTGTCCTTTGCAGTGTGTTTTTCTCTTGTTTTCACACTCATTCTGGCATTTTTGAGATGGATTTTAGACTTACCAAAGTGCATTGTAGGATGATTACTAAGAGGAAGTTTTTTGTATGTGAAGAATACTTACCTACACTCCTTTACCTCATCTACCCCTTGTTGCCATGATAATCTCATGTGAATTTGATATTCACCTTGCAACACTTCAACCCCCCTGTTGCCCCCCTATTTCTCATGTGATCAGAATTTAGAGACTAAACCCTTTTAGAAGAAGATAATTATCATACTCTCACACCAGTAATATGTTATTCTGCTATTTAAATGTTCTGCAATTATCTCATTGAACTTCATTATATATATTATCATATATCTCATTATAGAGTTCCATCTGGGCCTAGCTGAAGCATAGTATTATAGATAGATTCAGCAGCTCTGAAGAGCTCCATATAGATAGCTACTAACCTTCTAGACTTACTGGAGGTTAGCAATTCATTTATTAATCTACCTAACATTTGAAAATCTTCTTATCTATTTGCCTATATATTCCCCCCTTCATGATATCAAGATATCTTCCTTCTCTAGTCTAGTAAAACTCTCATTAACAAACTCTATCTCTCTGAGCTCTGAATAGCCTAACCTATTTATTAGCTCCTCACCCTTTCCAAGTATCAACTGATATGGCATCATCTCTATCCCTACTTCAGTAGTGCTGTTGCTTAGATATTAGAGTGTGCTTACACATTCACTATGCAGCCCAGTAGAAATACAGGCAAAAAAGCACTGAGAAAGAAGAAAGCTAAGATAATAATTACTACTGAAGATGTTAAGTAGGCTTATAATTTCCTTCTGAAAGAGATTTACTGCTTTGAGTTCAGACTTAAATGCACTGAATTTTACAGGGATCAAGGACTTATAGCTGATTACTTGAAGAACTATCCTAATATGGATACCCTTTGTTTACTCTTTACAAAAAATTAATTATTATTTAAGGAGTACATTGTGCTGCATGGGAACAGTTGGATGACCCTATCAGGGTTAATAAAATAGAGGGTGAAAGACCCCATAATGCTATCTCTACTAAAGTTTTTCAAGTTAATTTATATGACACCAGGTATTACACAGATCTTAGTCTCCTCAATGATGAAAATCAACTGATGGGTAGTTTAGAACTTATTCAATATCACTGAAATGAACATTATAGAATACTGTGCATTCCTAATAATTATTAACATCTGTCTTTATGTGCTCAACCAGAATGAAGACCAGTTCTTCCATTGCTATATGCCAGATATTGAAGCTAGGGCTATATTATCAAATTTAGAGGATTTTCATAGGGCCTATGCACTTTTGTGTTGTTAAATTCATGTTCATATAGAATAAAAGCAAAACAAGTAACTAGTAACTAGTAACATTAAACAAAATATAAGTTCAAAACAATACAGTCAAGTTAATTACATATGTGAATGAGCTCCTCCTCAAGGAACAGTACAACTTCATGCAAGAACCCATTGAGGCTCTAAATAATATAGGTAATTTCAGTTTTGACTGGGATTTGCCCTTTAACAATAAAGAGGGGGGTGATGATGCAACTAACCCTCTCAAGGTAGTTAACTTGTTGTTCAAGAACAACAAGGCTGAAGAGAATGTGCCCAAGATAAACCTATAAGTAAAACTTGCACTGATGACACACTACTAAAAGTGCAAGCTATATATATATGTGATCAAGCACATAATAATTAAGGGGAACTGTTGGATGGAAGGCCTATCACCTCTGTAAAATTTAGATTAGGAAGTGTTGAATATTATTAAGATCATGATGGATAGTGTGATGAATAAGGAGGTAATCAAAGCACTATATGCATATGATAAAGTTGACCACACAATGATAAGAGAGCTATCCCATGCCTGCTATAACATACCTATAGTTATTAATGCATTGATGATGTTAAGTATGAAGGAAGATTAAGTGTTAACTTTAAATATATTATAGTGTGTAAAGCTGCATTCTCATTAGGTTAATGGTGTGGTAGTGATGTTCAAAATGGAATGCAAAAGTTTTTAAAAGATTTAAAATGATAAGCTAGCTCTATGCACTGAGATTCTAGTAGATACTATGAGTCTTGAAAAGATGTTAATCATATTGTCTTTCATTTTGAAGGCATGAGATGTTGGTGTTCTCAATGGTAAAAAGCTAGCTAAGCTGACTCTTATAATAATCCTACCAGTCATTACTTAATCATAGTGGAGTAATTATAGTAGGTTTTTTCTGCATTTATTATCTTTATGATTTGTGAGATTATTTTACTGCAGAAATAATCTGATGTTCTCTTCATATTACATCTTGAAGGTAGTAATAATAGAGGTATTAATACATCTAGAGAAGTTAAAGCTCTACAAGTATAAGGTCATTAACTCTGATTAGATGGTGTTTATCATATTACATTTTACATTCAGAAAGTATTTCATTGAGGCCAAGATAATAAAGGAGCCAGACATTGTAATGAATAATAATAAATTGAATGCCCTTCCTATAGATTTACATTCAGAATGAAAGAAAACATGCAAGGAACAGAAAGTTATTAATAATAAGTTCTTATTATCTATAGATAATAAGTCATCAATGTCTAACTCTTCATCTGTGGACAATGAGAATTTCTACTCTGCTGCCCCTGAAATTAAAAATCTGCTGCTGATTGAAGAGATAACTGCATATAATAAGTATATTATAATATATTATTTAAAATTCCTAGGTTATATATATAGAGTGATTATTGATGAAGGGTATTGCCTCCATCATCCATCCTCTAGAATTTCATGTGTAGTGAAGCTACTTAAGCCAGACTTTCTCTAAGTAGTGTTGGCTACTTCACTATTAAATAAGACTCAAAATTTCTATAACTATGCTTATTTATTTTATCTGACTGACCTCTAGATACATTATCCAGATCTTAAGGAGTTTTTTAAGTATCTAACTATTAATAAGTTTTAATTAGCATCATCAGAGGAAGAGAAATTAAAGCTATTTAATCTACTTTACATACAGTAACTTTTAACTAATGAACACATGGAATCCAACACTGCATCTCTTATTATTCTGAAGCTTTTAAAAATGATATTAATTTGAAGATCACAGTAGACTATGATTAATGATTAGTAGATTAGGAAGGCTATTCCCCTAAAATATATTAATGCTATAATGCTTCAAATGAGCTTATAGGAGCAACTTAAGTATTATGTATTTCACCTTAAACATATGAAACAACTGTTGACACTGGGTATGGTTAATAATAGTACTAACACTGCCATCCAGAACAGCATAAGAGTATGTGCTTTGTAGATTATATTACTATTTCTGAAAATCTTAAAGTTTCATAAATATATGGGGTTAAAGAAGATGAGAGTAGCTACTCTCAAAAATTTAACTTTCTAGCTAGATTTTAGACTGTCATTCTTTCTATATTATTATTATTTAGCTGACATCTATCATCATATTGTTTCATTAACTCATTTTGACAGGCATATTAAGTTGATGTGCATGTCTCCTATTGCTTGTTATTTAATAAAAGTGTTGTATAAAATGTGTGAGATTAGCAAGAAAAAGGTAGTATTATTTACCCATGAACTAAATGCCACATAGCTAGCATCTATAGTATACTTCAATTTTGGCATGGAGATAATATAGTTGAGGGGGAGCATAATCCAGAAGAAATGGGATGTGATCATTAATGATTTTAATAATGAAAAGTCAGGAAGAACTAAAGTTTTAATCACAATTAATCATATAGGGGGATTTAGTGCTAACCTGCAGCTGGATGGGTGTTAGGTAATGATTTTAATTGAGTTGCTACATAATTTAAATATAATGTTTCAGACTATGACATGCACATATTATCTGAGTTAGAAAAAAGATGTTTATATATAGGTACTAATCATTAATCATACATTTCAATGGTACTAATGTGTAAATTTTGTGAGGAAACTAATCTCTAACATCTCTGTGCAGTTGGGTAGTCAGGTAGGCCAGGTGAATAGATTAGCAGAGAGAGCTGTTAATTATTTGAATGTTCTAATAGAGTAGAGGGAAGATTAGTTAGAATAGAGGGATTTAGCTACTTTAAATCTTGAGATGTTCAATTTGTCAATGCAGGGAAAAAAGCTCTATAAGAAAATCAGTGGGATACTAGTACCACTCATGCTAGGGAACACCTCCAAGAAGACTTGAAAATTGCAGTGCAGATAAAATGTTGTCTATAGATAATGTGATTCCAAAGATGTCTAATTGTGTGAAAACTATAGAAAAGATTGTGTGATTATATACAATGAGATAGGTGAAACTGTAGTACAAAAAGGGGTGTAGTATATAGTAGTACTGGGCAGTATGATAGGACTATGTATGATCACATGAACTGGTCATGTGATCCCAAAAACCACATCCTCTCCCATTAAACTCAACTTTGCCTTGAAGGCAGTCACCTGAGGTAGAATTGCACAATTCACCAATCATGCTAACTCAATTTAATCACAACACTGGGCAACTAACCTCCCTCACACAAAATAAAACATCACACTACCCTACCTCTTAAGAAAAATAACCTCTCAATTGCCCCTCTCTTAATCATCTTCCTTCTTCCACAATGCCCATTCTCACATCTCATAATCACATACACACTTATTAAACTCACCTCATATGAAGATGTCTGTCCCCATAAAGTGCTAACTATCTGTCAGCCCCACTGCAGATCCATCTTTATGATGCTAGTAAACTTATGTAGGGTCCTACATTAGTCTTCTGCATTCTCATAGTCTGCCAGACATTCTGATCAGTATGTTGCCCCTCCCTCTAACTCTGAGGTTCTATAATAAATATGAATGCTTGCCAGGTCCTGCATTTACTCAAGTCATACTTAAAGTATATCTCCCTCTTAATGATGGTACCATCCTACAGTTCTGGCTAGTTCATCAAGCCTATAAAATTAGTAATTTAAAACTATAGGACTTTACCAATACAACTATTATCTACACACTTCATGAGATTCATAATCAGCTCCCCAACTATAAGGGCATCACCAAGTTGAATGACCTGCATGCAGTTACAGGTAAAGATATTGATTATGATCATGGAAGCCTCTTTTCTTTTCCTAATAATTCTGAAGAGAGTTCTCTGGGTAATGTTGATCTCTATAAGTCATGCAGTTCATCTTCCCCCTGATGGCATCTTACTAACACCTGTTAGACACAATCCTATGGGATTGCCAGATTATAGGAGCTCTAGAGGTAAACCTTGCTCCTTCTTATGTGACCTATAGTTGCTTGCCCTGGTTCTAAGCCCTCTGCTCTGAGTCTCCCCTTCTTTACTCTCACATGCCCCTGACTTCTTCAACCACAAAAACTCCTACTTTTACTCATATGATAACTACCTCTGTCTGCATGTTTTCTATCAGCAACTAGCCTGATTATTACCTATCTAAATGCCTGACTTCTCTGAACCTCTGCTCTCTCCATGTTTCATTGAAAGACTGAAACCACTGTATGTCATATGATACCTAATGCTTCTGCAGTTAGGTAATTACTGCCCCCATCTATTATTACTGGTATTTAGAGTGGGATGGAGACTTGCATGATTGCAAGAATAATGACAAGTTTATGGAGCATGATATTCAGGTGTGTGAACTTTCCTTGCCTAGCCACTTAGTCTGGGAGATAATCTCTATACTTCTGAAGGCTGATGGTTTGCTGCCTTTTAAGAATGTCTTCTTTTATTTACTCTCAAGCCCTAGTGAGTCTTTTGGTCTGGCCTTCATGTGCACCTTGTAATGACTTCTAGATAATGGCCTTATCCTTCACTGAAAGTCAATCAAATTGTTAGGCCCAAATCACACAGTGATTCTTATTTATATGCACAGTGAGAAGATAGTTACTTCTTGCACAAATTAGTGCAGAAAGAGCCTAGGCCTGTTCCCATGGTGTATCATCTTCCTGCCTGGCACCATGACATATTTTATCTGCACTTGTTGCCTCTGAAATAGCCAGGCAAGTAAGTACATTTTCTGTATGACCCCTCTCTCATGATGCTTGCTAATCATACTAACAAAAAATAGATAGCTATGAGAAGGAGATTGAGGAGCATCATTTCTTTAATATGTACTCAGCTGCCTCTAATTTTGTCACTGAATATGTGAATCTCCTTACAGATAATGAGGATTTTATGGTTGCTGAGCTCTTAGAGACTGATGAGAATTATTCATCTGATCTGATGCCTGAGTTTCTAGTCTAAATCTTCTAGCTTGAAGTTAAATTCATCATGTACATTTCAGCCCATTCATCTGCACTGTCTACCCCTGCCCCTGTTGTGATCTACTGCACTGTCCCCAGCCCCTGCATAATAGACCTGAGTTCACCCAAAGAAATCTACTGTGAGTCTGCTGCCTCCCTGGCTCCTATGCTGCCTCTCCTGATATTCTCACCTGCTGCTATGATGCTCTCCCATGAGACTTTACAGAATAAGTATGTTGTTCTGTCTGAGCATCTATCTACCAATAATGTGTAGGAGGTTGCTTGTGCCCTAACTGAGATGAAGAGTGTTATTTGTGTACTCAAGTGTTATTGTAAGATTCTTAAGGCTTCCAAGCTTTAGACTCATATAGCCCTACTTTCTGCCTAAAATAAAAAAAAAAAAATTTTTCTATGATTTCAAAATTCTTATTCATTTTTCATGCATGTAGTTAGATTTTTGGGGAATAGCCCTTATGACCCTACATTCTAAAAATATAAGATCATATTTTTCAGCTTCCCCTTCCTAACTCATGCAACTTCTACTAACCATTTGAAAAGAATGCCACACCCATACAAAGGAAATTATAGGAATAAAATAATGGCAAAAATAACTAGGTTCAGTAGAGAGCATACATTTGCATGTCTGTCCCCTGCCCTGTGTAATTATACTGTCATATAACTCTACTAGTTTAAATCACTATAGTAAATGATCCTGAGAAGCTAACTTTACCTAACTCTCAGGCATCTCCTCAAGCTTCATCAGCTTGATCTAGTATATCTATTAATACTTCTAAAGATTCATCCTTCATTGATTCTATAGATGAACTAACATAGACAGTTGAATCCCTCTCTGAATCTCATTTTCTGTGACCCAACTCATATGCAAGTTGATCATGTTTTTCTTTTTATTTTTTCTAGCCTCCTCTCTGATGCTGGTGGCATCTGAGGATCATACAGCCTGCTATTATTTCATCACTTATTAGTTTGTATGGGTGCCCTGTAGCTTCCAAGGCCTCCCATTCCTTTTGTGTGATAGTTAAAAGTTCCAAGTAAGTGATATTATCTGGTTCATACATGTTGATGATTTCTCTGACTTTCAAGGGCTTCTCAATTATGATGCCCTTTTTCTTTAGTGTGGATGAAATTGCCATAGATAATCATAATCCCTCAGGATTGTCTGTTTCAGCCTCTACCAGTTGTAAGCTATTAATGAGATGTCATAGGACTCAGCTCCCTGATTCCTCAAGTATGTATGTGCCAAGTGGGTGAGCTTTTATCACCCAATACAGCCCAAACTATCTTAGCTGAAATTTTTTGGGCCTCTCATTTTGGATAAGGACCTATTATCCTTCCTTGATGCTGCTCTTCATCACAAGAGAATCCCTGATTCTTTTTAAATAGATCACATAATTGAGCAGCAATTCATTTGTCTGAGCCTGCATGTTCATAATGGCTTTTATCCTTAATTTGGTGTCATCTATTGCTAGATCCTCTCCCACTGAATCAGACACATCCTCTGGGATGCAAGGTTGCAGGCTATATAAAAGATAGAACAGTAAGTACTTCATGACTGAGTATTGATAAATCTGTGTTGTAAAAAGCATTTACAGAAGATACTCATCTCACAACCTTATTAGTTTCCCCATGAGATATTTCATCAGCATCTGACCTAGGATCCCATTCAGTCTCTCCACCTTTTCATTAGTATGCAGGTGGTAAGGCATTGTTGTGTGATGCTTTGTCTGTAGTTACATCATAAAGTGCCTGATATCCCCTCCCACTAGATTCACCCCATTATTGATCAGGATCTCTTCTAGCATGCTATAATTCATGTAAATGTCTTCATGTAAAAATCAGGTAATTATCTCCTCTGTCACATCAGGAATAGCTTTCACTAGAGGCCAGCCAGTTATGTAGTTAATGGCTGTGATAATTCAGTAGTTCCTGTTCAGCATGCAAGGAAGAATGCTGATGAGATCAATCCCTTAATATTCAAAAGGCTGAATTATATTACTAACCTGATGCTGTGCTTCCTCATGCTTTAGCCCCAGCTTAGAGTCTCATGTTACCTGGCAGTTCAGATACTGCTTTGTGAAATCTTAAACATCATTCTCCATGCCTGGTCAGTAGGCATGCATTTGCAAGACACCTAGCAGGCTGGGGCTCTCAAGATGTCCAAACTTGCAGTGTAATCAGGTAATTAAGTCTCAGCAGAATAGAGGCTCAAAATAGGGAGTCTTAGTGTAACTAAGATTATAATACAGCACAACATCATTCTCCAATTTTTCCAGCTTCATGAGACCACATGTTTTCTCAATGACATACACAAGCTTCAGGTCCTTCAGTTTTTCATTTGCATTAAGTCTTTTGAGTATAGCCTTATATCATTCTGTTTTGTCTAAATCTTTGATGGTGTTCAGGATGATCTCTCCTTGTGCAAGGTTTGCAGGACCCTCTCCCATGAAGTTAGATCTACAACTAATGGTATTAGAAATAACTACTTCTATTTCCTTATAATATTTGAGGAGGATGTTGTATTCTTGGAACTCAGATACTCATCATGCAAGACACTTCAATGGATGTTTCATAATATAAAGGTATATAAGGCTCTTATGATCTGTAACTACTGTTGTCTACTAATTGTTTTCAATATATTAGTGCTATATGCATAGTGCATGTTATATCACAAGAAGTTCTTTCTCATGTACCAGATAGTTTAATTCAGCACTCAAGAGCTTTTACCTATTATATGCAACTGGGTGGAGTTTCCCATTCAGGCCTTCTTGCAACAGGGTGCACCTGATTGCCCACTTGGAGGCATTAGTCTCAATCATGAAAGCTTTTGTCCAGTCTAGCTGTATGAGGACAGGTAAGGTTGTCATACATTCACACAGCCTGATGAAGGCTTTCTCACATGACACATTTTAGACTATTAATTGAAATTTCTTCTTGCACAACAGCTCATCCATTTCCTTCAGCAGATCTGATAGAGGGGCTGCCAGAGCAGTGAACCCTTTCACAAAGTAATAATAATATAATGTGAGGCCCAAGAACTGCCTGATATAATGGACATTCCACAGTCTTGGCCAATTCAAAATTGCTTTGATTTTCTTGGGCAAGGATCTAATCTTCCCTCCCCTAATAATGTGGCCTATAAACTCCATTTCCTGCATTCTGAATTGACATTTTGAGAGTTTCACATAGAGCTCATGTGCCTTCAGCATCAAGAGAATATACTCAACATGTTTGAGATGCTCTTCATATGAATTGGAAAAGATCAGGATGTTATCTAAATATACTAGACATTAGCAGCTATTTTCTTCTCACAGGACAGTATTCATCATCATCTGAAATGTGGCAGGCACATTTGTGAGACCCATCAGTAGTGTGGTCCACTCAAATTTATCCCATTGGATATTAAAGGCAGTCTTCAGAATAGATATCTCTCCCACATGAACTTGGTAGAAGCCAGATAAAAGGTCAATCTTCATAAGATATTTTGTATCACCCACAGTGTCAAGCTGCTGTTGAATTTGTGGGAGGGGATAGCTATTCTTTTCCATGACTGAGTTGAGTATCTGATAGTTAATACACATACACCATTCACCATGGGGTTTCTTTGTAAAAAGCACCAGAAACCCCCACAGACTTAAGGAGGGTCATATGAGGCCCTATTTCAGCAGTTCTTCAATCTGCCATTACTGTTCCTCCAAATGCACCTGCAAGAGAGAATACATGTTAATGTTAATTAATCATAAGTTTTTAGTGTCAATCTTGTGAATGAATTCTCATTCAGGTAGTAACTTCAGCAGCAAGGCAGTTCAGAAGACATCACTGTATTTGAATAGCAGGGCTTTTATATGTTTCTCCTCCCTAGAATTGATTGGCACAGGCAGTTTCTCAGGTTCATCCTTTTGCTGCATAATGTATAATATCATCTCCACATGGCCCTTATGGCCCATTTAATGTATCTGATGGGATGTCATGAGATTAAGGTCTTTGACCTGAGAAGTGTCAAATGTATGTTGCATATCATGAGGAAGAATTTTATGAACCTTTTTCTTTCTGTCAGTTAGCCTCATGCAGCACATCATCCAATTGATGTTCAGATTAAATTGTTTGAATCAATTCAATTCTAAGATGAGATTATATTTGATATTAGCAAGCTTATATGCCCAGATCCAATAGGACCATCCCCTGAAGTGCAGGGGGAATTTGATTTGGGTGGGCAAGAGGATTTGTTTTTTGTCTGGAAGTTTTACCCACTTGGGGTCCTCCATGTGCAAGGCCTCTAGTAATTGGCATGAGATATGATCTCCAACATAGATCATGGAAGTGCTCATATTAGCTAGTGCTTGGACAAGCACCATATGGTCAGTTTCAACAAGGCCTGAATATATTAGTAACCCCTCTCTAACTGCATTTAAGTGTTCTCCTAACTCATCAACTTCTTTCCCCAATTCCATCAGTCATCATTTCACATTTGTGGGGTTCAGTGGATCATGCAGGTCCTTCAGTTCAGAAACCTGCAAGGCTTTCCACAATCAATCAGCAAGCACCTTAGAACTTACTGATCCTGCAAGTTTTTTGCTTCCTTATTCTTAGGATTTATGGGGCAAGTCTGGACACCATGGTTCAGGCAACCACAATGAAAACAGGCTTTATGCCTCTTGCACCATGGTTTCCAGGCTTGACTGTTCTTCTTTGGAGGATTTGAAGCTTTGATGATCACATTAAGATCAATATCCATAGCATCAGAATCATGTGGCACTGCTGCAGGAGTATGCATGTTTCTGGAAGTGTAATTCACTGAATTTAAGTATTTTAGGGCAGTTTTCCAATAAAAAAGGACATCATAGGCTTCCTGAACAGTCTTTGGGTGAACATCCAAATGATTCCATTTACTTTTCATGACATTGGATGCAAATATGATAAAGAAATCCAGTAGGTTCTGAGGTAGGAGTTGTAGAGTCACCTCATTGTATAACCTATTGAAATCAGCATAATATAATGTTAAGTCCTTGATTTGATAAAGATCTATAAATTGTTTATTGTGCTTTGCATCAGCATCCAGTTCTTCAAAGTTCCTAATGACCCAGTGTGTGAAATCCTCCCATATCTTAGGGAGGGAATAATTGAGTGGATCATCTGAATAGAGTTTCTCAAGGCTCTTCCAAAGGTTTTTAGCACTCCCATGAAGCAAGTAGGTGCCCCTAAAGGCCTTCTGATGACTTGTAGGGTTCTTTCCTATGAGCTCCTGCTCATTCTGAAAGTGAGCTTTCATCTTGATGATTCATTACACAGCTGTGTCATCCTTACACAGCCCATCATACATCAGGGGTTTTGCCATCTCAGATGTTTTGATATACCTCAAAGCAGGTAGTTTATTCCCCCAATCATCATCCCTTTGCTTGGCTGTTCATCCTGATGGTAGATCATGTTCAGTCAGAGTGCTGATGCTCAGTATAAGGATGGTCAGTCCATTAGTAGTTTATATGAACAGAAAGGGACTATTGGATTATTTTCTTGCCTAATATTAGAGATTGGAGATCTGGTTGTGCAGGATTGATTCTGAATTCACTCAATTTCAGTGTGTATTAGTGAGTTCCTTCTCAAAAGCATTGTTTCAGATTCAGACATTATGCAGATCATCCACTAACTTTATGATGAATTCCTTATTTACCTGAATGAATTGCATGTTCTTATGATAGACAGTGTCTCTCATTTGCTCAGTTGCAGCCTCATAGTTGTATAAGATAGCTTGAAGGATGCTATCCTGGGCTCCTGAGACTTCATTAGCAGGGATCAGGTGAAGTATCTATTGGATAACATCCTACAGTTCAGGTAATAGTTGGTGAACATTGCCAGGGCCCTAGTTGTGGGCTCTAATGGAGGTATCCTGTGGTTTGAGATTTATTGTTGTGTTGCAAGAGGTTTTCAGCTTGTAGGAAGGTAAGGAAGATTCTTGTAGGAAGGGTTTGAGGATGTTGCTTTTATCTCTCATCCCAGTGGACATTTTTGAGACTTTTATATTTGTGTGATAGAGGGCATAGCCTTCTCTGGAATTACTGACTACCCCTCTCTCATCTTGGGAAATTACTGAGGTCATCATCACTTATGCACAATCATATTGTTTGTCTGGGGTCAGGTTGTATGACCTTGCATCCAGCTATATAGCATCCATATTCTGTCTTGTAAGGGTGTTTTCTGGTGAATCTTGGGTGATTTTGTAGGACCATCTGATGTGATACAATGAGCTATCTTATTAGTGGAAAGCTACATTACTCAGCTGTATGAACAGCCAGCATTTAGACATACTATCAGATGTGATTCCAAAGGTGTCTAATTGTGTGAAAATTATGAAAAAGATTGTGTGATTATATACAATGAGATAGGTGAAGCTGTAGTACAAAAAGGGGTGTAGTATGTAGTAGTGCTGGGTGGTGTGATAGGGCTATGTATGATTATATGAACTGGTCATGTGATCCTGAAAACCACAATAATAACCTTATAAGCCTATAAGAGTTATGATAGCAACAGTTGTCCAGAAAGAACCTTCTGATAAGAATATGAAGAATGTTGTAGAGAATGAGATAGAGACTGTAAAATGTGAAGGAAAACTAGAAGATAAGATAGAGGACACTATATAACTTGTGTATGATAAGGCTGTAATCTATGGATAACAATGTAGTAATAAGATGGAGGATGTTATGAGTAACAATATGTAGAGTATAATATATAAATGATAACTTGCATTTGAGATAGAGTATGTTGCAGATGATGTGATGGATGGTATGATCAGTAGAGAAGATTTAGATGCTAAAATTAATGAGAGTATGGAGGATAGTAAAGTAGATTTAAATTCAGTGATTAATAAAATGATTGGTATTTTATGTGACAGTGCTGAGGTCTTTCTGGTAATTAGGGGGCAGAGGGATGGTAGGGATGAAGTAACTAGTGAGAAGTATGTGAGAAAGAAGGATAATAATGAGAATGAGAAGTCATCTATGAAAAAAGAGAGAAAGGGAAGGGGTAGGAAGTCTAAGATATAATGAGGTATAAAAGAGCATTTTGAGAAGAAAAAGGAAGATTGATTATTGGTATTAGGATTTTTAAATTTTAATATGAATATTTGATAGGATGATTACTAGTTAGAACATAATGAAAATGATCCTCATATACTAACTCAAGTTAACTTAGAATTATTTAGATTGATTTTAGATGTTGTTTAATAAATATTTGGCTTGAGAGTTCTCATTAACAATTTGGATTAAGTTAAGTTCAATATATATTTAGCTTGGACTCAGCTTAAAAGGCTATAGATTTGCAAGTAACTCAACTTGAAAGTATATATAATCAACTTAACTCAGACTTGTCTGCACTCTACTGTGAATATTGAACTGCTAAATTTACAAGTTATGTAGTGTCAATTAACTGCTAAATTTATGACTGTAAACATTGAACTGCTAAATTTGTGAGTCATGTAGTGCTAACTAACTGCTAAATTTATAACCACTAAATTTGTAAGTTACTAATTAACTGTGAATGTTCTTGGACCATCAACATTGCAAATCATATTAGGCTGTGAATATTAGTCATGGTAGAGTGCTATAGAAGTATATAACTTAGAGTAAAGTATTTAAAGGATAATTCTAACAAATGAAAAGGCAAGATGACTGTTGTCATTACTTTGCAGCTATTAAATATAAAATCTAACTTAAACTGGTTTCTAACCCTGTCTGCCTTGCAGTTACAGTAAATACTTTGACATTATACATTATTCTTTTAATATTAGATATCATGCTAGAGTTATTACATCCTCCCTCTGCTGCTTCTCCTGTGCTAATCAATTAGCTGACTCATATGATGCTTGTATAGTGATTTCATTAAACTTCAGCTGTAAGTTTTAATGATAAAGAATCCTCACTTCAACCTTCACATCTTCACATACTGTTTAGTAGTAATAGATCTTGTCATTTTTCTAGCCTATTTAAGCAATCTAGTCTGTAGCCTATTCTTCATCAGTCTACAGCCATTCAGGGGTCAACAGAACCAGATGGTGGGCTCTGATAAGTATGAATCCCTAGGTGAGAATTTTTAGAGTAATAATGATAACAAGTAGGGTTTTCCTATCACAGCAGTTATATAGTTGCTGATCAAAGTTAAATGCATCAATTAGATCTTATCTGTTTGAGGCTGTTACACACTCATATAGTGTTGTAATAGAATAACTGAGTCCCTTAAGGTGCTAGAATCTAGTTAGCTCACACTGTTGTACCATGTAAATTCACAAGGGGTAAGTAAATATACCTCTTTCAAAATGGCAATAACAGCAGGGTCAGGAACAATTATCACTAATGTCTCAGTGTAGTTAGTATAGTCTTAAGATATTACCAGATCAGCTAGTAGCTTTCTAATGAACTTTACCTTCTCCCCCTTAACAAGATCTATAATAAAGGGGGAGTAGGGTATCAGAGATAAAGAAGTGTTCTTTTTTAATTGAGGTTTCTATATACTTTTATCATTCTTATCTTTCTCTGCATTGAGTTCCTTATTAATAAAATGAAACCCAAGCTAACTATTATCAAAATCATCCTTACTCTTCTTATCTGAGTAATCCTTCTCATCCTTCTCATCTAAGTCATCTGAGTCATCTGAGTCCTCATCTCTGTTGGTATCCACATCCTTAGGGTTATTATTATTTTGGCATTTAACATTATTTTGGGATTTAACATTGTTTTGGGATTTAATGTTATTTTGGGATTTAATGTTGTTTTGGGATTTAATGTTATTTTAGAATTTAACATTATTTTAGGATTAGATAATGTTCATGGCTCCAGGGAAAATTACTAGCATACAAGTATGATGAGAATTTTTGAAGAATATAGATATATACAGAGTTGGTTCTGAATCCTTTCTACCTCTTTATAACCATAAGTTATAGGCATTCATAAAGGCTGCCTTGATAGCTGCAATGGCTTCAGCCTTTATCCCCTTTATAGCTTCTTTTTGAGCATCAGTTAATTTAACCATGATATCACAGTCCTCATGTGGGGGGAGGTCAATGATATTCTTGCCAAACTATTTGTAATTAGTGTCTTGCTGGATCATGATGCATTCAAGAATCTGTGCAAATAAAAGGGTAAATTCCCTCAGTTGGGCCTCAGATGCTTCTATCATACTATAAGTTTTCATGCAGTTGCCTAGTACAGTAGAGGTATTCTAGCTGAGCTTTTTAAACTCCTCCTGACAGGCCTAATGTAGTATGTCTGATTCCAACTAATTATCAGTTTCCAGAAGGCCCATTCAATACTGTAAATTATAAGGGTCTTTCTCAAATGGAGTTCTGAACATCAACCAGATATTAGGATTAGTTGGCAGCAGTTTGATATCATCACAGAGTTTCTTCTTTATCCCATTTAGAATGAAATGAAAATTACAGATTATTATGCTATTCTCTTCCTTCTTCAGATGAAATTCATCACAGATTAGTAGTCCTCAGTTCCATGCAGATATTAACATTAATATTTGATACATACAGTTCATTATGTATGGTGTTATCAGCACCATATAGTCATTAAGCTTAGCAAGAGGCACAAGGTCTTTAGAGATGGATGAAAGTAGATACACCTTGGTACTTAAACTGTGCTTCTTGAACCTCTTAGCTATAAAACTCTCAGAAGAGATGGAGGGCTGCACAAACAATCTTAATGGCAACTCAGGGTTAATAACATTTATGAACTTGTCAACTCATACTAATAGAAGTGATGATGAGGCCATAATAAGAGAATAACCTTTTCTGATTCTTCATACCTTCAGTAATGCCTTCTGAGTGGCATGTGGCTCTCAAAGCATGGCACAGAGGCACCTAAAGGGTCATTATAATTATATTAGACATGGTGTAGCAGGATCTGTGTCTTTTTGAAGGTGTTTATAAGCTATTTTGGAATCAGACTCTCAGGATTCCTTAACTGAATCATAATTTAATGCCAGTAAGAACCTAAGAATAATATAGGTAATCTGCTCAGTGATTTTCTCAAGCCCCATCTTGTCATCTAGAATGTCTCTCCTCACTTTGTTGTCCACCAACAGCATTCAGAATGCAGTAAAGGCCTGGTAGCTGAAGAATGCCCTCTTCATATATAGTATTTTAATTTTAGTTGAGGGATCTTTATAGTTCACTACCTTATCCTCAAACATGAAGAAGTAGGCAAATAGACTCTCATTGTATTCAGTGAGTTAGTGGCATCTTGTTATGTCTACTACTTAGGAAATTACACTAGTGTCATCAAGATTGTATATATCATCTATTCAAGCACTATTGATATTGGTTTCTAGATGCTCATCAGGATCTGGGATCATAATGACCTCTGAGGTGGAAGTTTTTAATGTTAGACTGTCTGGAGATGTGAGTGCCTTAGGAGATGACTTGACCTGCTAACTGAATATTAAGGGGTCTATTGCCATTTAACTGTCTTCTGTCTCACTGGCTGGATTGGCAGGGGATGTAGGCACCTTGGGAGATAACTTAACCAGTGGATCATCTTTTAGAATTGGATTGTCTTTTGGGATTAAATTGTCTTTTAGAATTAAATTGTCTTTTAGGATTAAATCATCTATTAGGATTGAATTATCTATTGGGATTAGATCATCTATTTCAGCATTAAATAATATAGTAAGAATAGTATTATATCTTAAAGCTTTAGTGTTGCTATCATTATCATTAAAGCCAGCTGGACATTTACATTTGTTGGATTTCTTCTGGATCTCAAACTGAACTGCCCACTGCTGTGATAGTATATCCAGTTTGACTACTCTATCTATATAGAAGGCTGTCTTGCATTGAATGATTCATGAGGTTGCTTGACTGATCCCAACACTAACTGACCATTCTGAATAGTATAGATCTAGAAGGAAGACCTGCTGAGCCTCTAGGTTGAAACAGATAATACTATTACTCTTCAGTTCTTCCAGTCAGTCACTATGATCCTTCTTTATAAGATAGTTGACTGGGTTCAGTCCCCTGGCCACACAAGACACTAGATCTACTGATATGCACACAGTGAGCTGATTGTCTTCATCCACCAGAGAGTTAATAGTGTGGAACTCTACATGTTAAACTTAATTATCAAGTATGTTTAGTGTTGATTTAGTAGCTCTAAAATCTGAAGTATAAGTAAAGAGTAGTAAAGACCTATAGTGTAATGAGTATGCTCTGATAAGTGGATCATGCAAGCTATATACTAGAATTAAGATTATAATCACTAGAGAAAGAAAGGAAAAAGGAAAAAAAATCATGAGATTATGTGATATAAGTAGAAGAGAATTATATGAGGTTGGAGCAGATAAACATTTATATGAAGATCTGGTTGAAGGTATCTGATCAAGCAGTTAGAGATTGGGTGAAGTTTGGACAAGCTATAAATATAGGGTATAAAGATGTAGCCCTTCACATTATCTCCCCCTATTTAGTTTTAGAGAGCAGGTGGGAGGGTTTGGAAAATCAGGCACAGCACAGTGCAGGTGGAGTCTCATCAGGTGGGTGCAGTTCTTCACAATAGATGAGTGTGATAGTATCTTACAGGGCAGAGATTAGTTCTTATAAAGAGGCCTTATATCTAAGCTACTTCATTAAGTACTGGAATCCTTATCTATAGTAATAGTAGTTGAGGATGACTTTAATCTTGTATTTTACCTCATTATCTTCCCCAATAATATCAGGCAGATACCAGTCAGTGATCTCTTGCAAGAAGAATAGGTTGATAGAGGCCTTGCAGAGTAGGTTCATGTGAAATATGTTATAAATCTTAGGTGGCATGTCAAGACAGTAGTTATGACTTCTCAGGACTTCAATGATGATGTACTTAGTATATTAATAGTCAAGTGTGTGAGATAGATAATCAGTCATAATATTTTAGAGATCTAGCTAGATCTTATCACTCACCTCATAGTGTTCAGTGGGATTTTAGCAGGTATTTATATGGTCCTGTTGATTCTACTAGGTGCTGGCCATGAAGGATTCAGCCCACTCACAGGCTTGCTGGAGTTTTGAGATAATAATATCCACAATTTGAATCAGACTGTAGGGTGAAGTAGAAGGTTCAGATGATTCAGTGAGATTAAGAACTTTAAAGTTATAATTATATAAGAGGAAAAATAGGCTGACATCAGTGCTGATAGTATCACAGCCATTAATTATGAGTTTAACATGCAGGAGGAGTTCATTCCAATCATCCTGAGTATATAAATAAAACTTTTAGAGATAGTTCTTAGTTGTTTGGATTATACATTCAGTGCTACTATCAGTTTCAGGATAGTAGACAGTTAAGAGGTATCAGAAGATCTTGAGGAGCTAATAGATTCAGATCTAGATAGCTCTAATAAACTAGATTTTACAGTCTGAGATGATTATACAGAATAGACTATGTAGGTAATAAAATAAGCTATAGAGAAAGGCTTTTACCACTGCAGGTGCATCCATCTTCATAGAGTGCAGACAAGTCTGAGTTGAGTTGATTATATGTACTTTCAAGTTGAGTTACTTGTAAATTTGTAACCTTTTAAGCTGAGTCTGAGCTAAATATATATTTAACTCAACTCAATCTGAGTTGTCAATGAGAACTCTTAAGCCAAATATTTATTAAACAACATCCAGAATCAATCTGAATAATTCTGAGTTAATTTGAGTCAGTATATGGAGATCATTTTCATTATATTCTAACTAGTAATCATTCTATTAAATATTTATATTAAAATTTAAAAATTCTAATGCTAATAATTAATCTTTCTTTTTCTTCTGAAAATATCCTTCTATACCTTATAGTGTCTTAGACTTTCTATTCCTTCCCCTTCTTTCTTTTTTTGTAGATGACCCCTCATTCTCATTATTATCCTTCTCTCTCTCATATTTCTCATCAGTCTTTTGATCCCCACCATCCTTCTGCTCCCTAACTGTCAGAAAGACCTCAGTACTGTCACATAAGATATCAATCATTTCATTAATTACTGAATTTAAACCCACTTCATTACTCTTCATACTCTTATTGATTTGAACATCTAAATCTCCTTTACTAATCATACTACCCATCACACCATCTGCAATATGCTCTATTTCAAATACAAGTTGTCATTTATGCATTACATCCTACATATTATTACCTGCAACATTTTCTATCTTACTATTACATTATTATCCACAGACCATAATCTCACTATGTGCAAGTTATATAGTATTCTTCATCTCATCTTTCAGTTTTCCTCTACACTTTATAATTTTCATTTTATTCTTCATAACATCCTTCATATTTTCATTAGAAGGTTGTCCCTGGATAACCATTACTATCACAGCACTCTCAGGCTTATAAGGTTATTGTCTGTGGATAATATTTCATCTGTGCTGTGATTTCTGAGTCTTCTTGGGGGTGTCTTCTAGTGCAAGTAGCACTAATATCTCACTAATTTTCTTGTAGAGCTCTTTCCCCCACATCAATAAATTGAACATCTCAAAATTTAAAGCAATTAGATCCTTCCATTCTAACTGGTCTTTCCTCTACCTCATAAGGACATTCAAATAATTAATAGCTCTCTCTGCCAATCTATCTATCTGACCTATCTGGCCACCTAACTGCACAGAGATGTCAGAGATTACTTTCCTCATAAAATTTGCATATTAGTACTATTAAAATGTATGATCAACAGTTAGTACCTATACATAAACATCTCTTTTCTAACCCAGGCAATGCATGCATGCCATAGTCTGAAACATCATATTTAAATTATGTAGTAACTCAATTAAAATCATTGCTTAATACCTGCTCAGCTGTAGGTTAGCATCAAATCCCCTCATACAATTAGTTGTAACTAATACTTCAGTCCTCCCTAACTCCTTATTATTAAAGTCATTGATGATCACATTCTATTCCTTCTGTGTCATACTCCCCCTCAATCATGTCATCTCCATGCTAAAATTGAAGCATACCATGAATGCTAGTCACATAGTGTTTAGTTCATGGGCAAATAATGCTATCTTTTCCTTGCCAATCTCACACATTTCATATAACACTTTTATTAAATAACAAGCAATAGGAGATATGTGCATCAACTCCATATACCTATTAAAATAAGTTAATGGAATAACATGATGATAGGTGTCAGCTGAATGATAATAACACAGAAAGAATAATAACTCAAAATCTAACTAAAAAGCTAAATTTTTAAGAGTAACTGCTCTTGTCTTCTTTAATCCCATACATTTGTGAAACTCTGAGATTTTTGGAAACAGTGATGTAACTTGCAAAGCACATACTCTTATGTTGTCTTGGATAGTAGAGTTGGTACTATCATTAAGTGTACCTAGTATCAATAATTATTTCATATACTTGAGGTGGAATGCATAATACTTAAGTTGCTTCTATGAGCTCATTTAGAGCATCACAGCATTAATATGTTTTAGGGGAATGGCCTTCTCAATCCACTAACTATCAATCACAGTCTATTATGATCTTTAAATTAGTGTTATTTTTAAAAGCTTTAGAATAACAACAGCTGCAGTGTTGGGTTCCATGTGACTGTTAGTTGAAAGTTACTATATGTAAAGTGGATTAAAGAGTTCCAATTTCTCTTCCTCTAATAACACTGATTGGAACTTATTAATAGTTAGGTACTTAAGAAACCTCTTGAGATCTGAATAATATATCTGGAGGTCAGTTGGATAAAATAAATGTACATAGTCATAGAAATTGTAAGTCTTATTTAACAGTGGGGTAGCTGATACTACCCAGAGAAAGTCCAGCTTAAATAGCTTTACTGTGCATGAAATCTCAGAGGATGGATGATGAAGGCAATGCCTCTCATCAATAACTACTCTGTACATATAACCTGGGAATTTCAAATAGTATGTAATGATATACTTATTATATATAGTTGTCTCTTTAATCAGCAGCAGATCTTTAATTTCAGGGGCAGCAGAATAGGAGTTCTTATTGTCTATAAATAAAGAGTTGAGTGTTGATAACTTATTATCTATAGATAATAAAAACTTATTATTAATAATCTTTCATTTCTTATATATTTCCTTTTATTTTAAATATAAATCTATAGAAAGAGTGTTTGATTCATTATCATTCATTGCAACATCTTACTCCTTTATCATCTTAATCTCAATAAAATACTTCTAGAATGTAAAATGTGATATAATAAACACCATCCAATCAGAGTCAGTAGTCTTGTGCTTGTAGAGAAAGGATTTCTCTAGATGTATTAGTACCTCTACCATTGCTACCTCTAAGATGCAATGTGAAGAGAATACTAGATTATTTTCATAGCAAAATAATCTTATAAATCATAAAGATAATGAATGCAGAAAAAATCTGCTATAATTACTTCATTATAATTAAGTAGTAACTAACAGGATCATTATAATAGTTAATCTAATCAGCTCTTTACCATTCAGAACACCAACATCCCATGCCTTCAAAATGAAAGATAATATGATTAACATCTTTCTAAGACTCATAATGTCTACTAGGATTCTGATGCACAGAGCTAACTTATCATCTTGAATCTTTTAAAAACTTTTACTTTTCATTTTAAATATCACTATCACATTATTAACCTAATGAGGATGCAGCTTTACAGATTATAGTATATTTAGAGTTAATACTTGATCTTCCTTCATACTTAACATCATCAATATATTGATAACTATGGGTATGTTGTAGTAGATGTAGGATAACTCTCTTATTATTATGTGATTAACTTCATTATATATATATAGTGTCTTGACTGCCTCCTCATTCATTATATTATTCATTATAGTCTCAATAATGTTTGACACTTCCTGATCTAAATTTTACAGAGGTAATAAGCCTTCTGTCTAATGATCCCCCTTAGTTGTTGTGTGCTTAATTGTATACATATATAGTTTGTACTTTTAGTGGTGTGTTATTAGTGCAAGTTTCACTTGTGGGTTCATCTTGGGTATGTTCTCCTTGAACTTATTATCCTTAGATAATAAGTTGATTACCTTGAGAGAGTTGATTGCATCATCAACCCCCTCTTTATTATTAAAGGGTAAATCCCAGTCAAAACTGAGATTATCTGCATTATTTAGAGCCTCAATGGGTCCTTGCACAGAGTTATCCTATTCCTCAGGGAGGAGCTTATTGATATATGTCACTAGCTTGACTGTGTTGTTTTGAACTTATATTTTATTTAATGTTGCTGATCACTTGTTTTGCTTTTATTCTACATGAATATGAATTTAATAATATAAAAGTACATAAGCTTTATGAAAATCCTTCAAGTTTGATAATATAGCCCTAGCTTTAATATTTAGTATATAGTGATGGAAGAACTGGTCTTCATTCTAGTTGAGCATATAAAGATAGATATTGATGATTGTTAGAAATGCATAGTATTCTATAACATTCATTTCAGTAATGTTGAATAAGTCTTAAATCACCCACCAATTAATTTCTATCATTAAGGAGACTAAGATCTGTGCAACACCTGGTGTTATATGAATCAACTCAAAAAACTTTAGTAGAGATAGCATTGTGAGGTCTTTTATCCTCTATTTTATTAATTCTGATAGAGTCATTCAGCTATTCTCATACAGTGCAATGTACTTCTCAAATAATAATTAATTTTTTATGAAGAGTAAATGAAGAGTATCTATATTAAGATAGTTCTTCAAGTAATCAGCTATAAGTCCTTGATCTCTGTAAAATTCAGTGTATTTAAGTTCAAACTCAAAGTAATAAATTTCTTTTGAAAGGAAATTACAGACTCACTTAACATCTTCAGTAGTGATTATTGTTTTAGCTTTCTTCTTTCTTAATGCTCTTTTACCTACATTTCTGCTGAGCTGCATAGTGGATGCCTTCTGAGTTGTTATTGTTTTGAGTGCTAGAATAGAGATTTATTAGATGTTGGCTTCTCTAAGAGGTAGGAATGACTAATTTATATTAGAAGGCTTTAAATTTATATCAGAAGGCTTCAGATCTGTGTTGGGAGGCTTCAGAGGGTCTATTATTTAAAATTGATATTTAAAATAGTTAGTTGATGTTTATTTTAAAAGGCAGTTCATCAAGAGAGATTATTATTTATAAATAATAACTACATTAAAAATATAGTTGTCTGTGGACAACAACATAGAGATGTCCAGTATAAAATGTTATTTATGGATAATAAATGTAGTAAAAATACTACCCCAGTGGTAACATCAGTATCTCTATATATTTAATCCCTGTAGTTTATTGAGATTACAAAGAGTTCTAGAATTAGAGTTGTTATCTATATCTAACAAAAATTTACTATCAGTTCAGAGTTAAGTACTTACCTGAAGGATGAAGTGAAGAGCATTGTGAAGGATTTAAGAATATAGTAGGGAATACTAGATAGATAGTTTCATCAGTAACTTCATTCATCAGCTAAAATACATGAGAAACTAAGAGACTAGAGAAGGCTGCTTACTCTCTTTACTCATACAATTCTATGGAATCCACTGTTCATGGCTAATAGGCATGGTAAAGTGAGTTTGCCATGCAGCTAAAACTGGCCTGTATAAAGCTTGTTTTGTCAAGTCATGTTATAACTAGCTCAGTTCCCTAGCAGTAAAGTGAGGGAGGGTATTAAATGCAACAGAGCTGTTGGAAAGGAAATAGCATATCAACTAGTATAGATATAAAGACTTATCTGTTAGAGATGAGTGCACAGATGTTAGTAACTTGACAGTAAGAATATTATAGAGTGTAAGAGTAAGAAGAGAAAAAGAGAGATCTTTAACTCTTAAAACTCAATCTAACTCAATCTAGTATAGTAATATGAACAAGGAACATAGCTAGGCCTAATAGGATTAGTTTACTGAGAAGCTTTATATTCCTTATTTAGAGATAATAAGCTCTAATTGCATTCTTACCACATTTGGAATAGTCTGATTTATCTTTATCTATAGATAATAAAGCTGCTCTGTCAGTCTCATGCTACTTTCAGTGCTTATCTCCTCAATCAGCAGTGAGTATATTTTAGCATTCTTTTTCTACTATCAATGAAAAGCCTTGAATATTTTCACATGAGATTACTAGTTGATTAAATCTGAGTAATGAAAGAGAGATACTAAAATATTCTTACTACTAATTAAGGAGATACTTCATACTTTATTTAGTATATTAATATAACAGTTCATTATTCAATGAAGACAAGAGTGGTATTAATTTATAGCCTGAATGCAGGACTTTCTAATGCAAGTATTATTATTTTCATTGTTAGTAGATTAGTGTTTATGATGGTCATGATGAAGAAAATATATATATATAGAGTAAAATATAAAAAATATATATATATATCTATATTTAGGCTAACATGCCCAACTCACCCTAGATCAGTAATCAAAAGAATAAAGCTTTCACTCTATCATAATAGAGCAGAATCTCATACTATACTTATAATATTATTTTAAAGTCTATTATCCTCTGCTGATCATATTCTCATAACTTATTCTATTAGAGTGTTCTGAGGTAGTCATCAGCAGTTATATGATTTTTAGTTCTTATTAGCTGTCTACTAAGTATAGTTTTGTTGATATTACTACAGTTCTTCTCTAGATTTAGTAGTCTAGTGGTTTCTTCCTTAGTATTCCATAATTCTCTTTATGGAATTCCACAGAACAAACTCTAGAGTTTAAATCTAGTAGGGACTTTTTTTTTTCTTTAGTTGTAGTCTTACTGTATGTGATGGTCACATGATTTTTAGTTCTTATTAGCTATCTACTAAGTATAGTTTTATTAATATTACTTTAGTTCTTCTCTAAGTTCAGTGGTCTAGTGGTTTCTTTCCTTGGAACTTGATGACTCTCTTTATGGAGTTCCAGGGAACAAACTCTAGAGTTCAAATCCAGTGGGGACTTTTTTTTTTTAGTTGCAGTCTTACCTGCATTTAGAATAGTATAGTTTATATTTGTTCATGAATAATAAAGCTACCTAGTTAGTCTTATCTGAAATCATTAATTATAAGATGAACTGTTATTTTGATCATCTTTTTCATCATCTTTATTAGTCCTAATGTTCTCAATCTATCTGTAGGCTGCAATAAAGATAAATGTATAGCTATAATTTAAATAATATCTTTACTGAAGATTCTATAATAATCTAGTGAGTACATTTAACTCTAATTTCCTTTGCCCAAGTGTGACTTCAGCTATTATCTTTTTGTTGAAAATCCAGATTTTATCAATATTATTACTATACATCTTTATTATTCTCAGACAAAGAAATTAGCTGAGTCAGCATCAATCTTGTCTGTAGACAACAACAATGCACTTACCAAAAATCCTGTCCCTTCAAGACTTATTAACTACTTTTATGATAATCTAATAACTAATATCATCTTACAACTAAAACCTACATGACCAGCACAGTAGGTACTTCATCACTAATGATAATAAGTGGTTTGATGACCCTCAGGCCCTATACTGGGTTCCAGCCTTGTGTGCTTAATCTTAAGAGTAATAGTATCTACTTTGCTACTTATAATCTCATCATGAAATGTAACTTCAATATCTGAAAGAATTTCTAATAGAATTAGTAATGAGTAGTTCTACAACCTCAAGGCCCTCTTCCAGCTAACTATATTGAGTCTAGAGACCAGTGGTATTCACACCATTCTAATAGTAATGTTACTCACATTGTGCTCATCTACAGATCTAGTATGTGTAAGGCCAGTTTCACTGGCAATAACACTCTTCAAGCTATTTTCTACAAGTCTCCCAATATTCCCACCACCCCAATTTATGTCTAATAAGGATACTGTCTGTTTTCTGCTGCTAATTTCTACCAGCTTTAATTGTTAATTGTCCTTGCCATCATGGGTAAATATTTTCCTGTGTATGTCAAGGTTAGATTCATAACTGACAGCATCTAGTATCATGATTGGTATGGGTCAGAAAGACTCCTATATTAGTAATGAGATACAGTCAAAGCATGATATCCTCACTTCAAAATAACTTACCTCATTAAGTATGATGTCATCACAAACTAGAATAATATGGAGAAAATCTGACATCACACTTTCTATAATAAACTTCATGTTGCACCAGAGGAGCATGCTATTCTATTAATTAAGACTCCTATCAACCTCAAGTCTAATTATGAGAAGATGACTCAAATCATCTTTGAAACCTTCAACACCTCTATCTTCTATATCTTCATTCTGGCTGTACTCTCTCTGTATGCTTCCAGCTACACTACTGGTATTATGCTTGACTCTGATGATGGTGTTACTCATATTATATTCATCTATAAGGGTTTTGCTCTCCCCCATGCCATCTTCCATATTAATATGGCTGGTCATGAGCTGACATATTATCTTATAAAGATCCTTGCTGAGTATGATTACAGCTTCTCCATCACTACTGAGCATTGAATCATCCATAACATCAAGGAAAAGCTACAGATGTTACCCTCAACTTCCAGTAGGAAATCTAAACTACTTCTTAGAGCTTTAGTTTGGAGAAATCCTACAAGCTTTCTGACAGCTAGGTCATCATCATTAGTAATGAGTAGTTCTATGCCCCTGAGGCTCTCTTTTAGCTTAGTGTACTGGGTCTTAATAGTGACAGTATTCATACCACCACCTACAACACTATCATGAAGTGTAATATTGATGTCTGAAAGAATCTTTATAGTAACATTATTATAGTGTGTATTTCTCTTTTCTTTATGTTAAGATGTTGCTGATAACTACTAGTCTGATAGTACTACTATATATTCTGATATTTTTAATTATATATAGAAGGAGATCACTGCTCTTACTCTCTCATTAATAAAGATTAAGATCATTGCTCCTTCTGAATATAAATACTCCATATGAATTGATGGTTCTATCTTAACCTCCCTCTTAATCTTTCAGTAGATATGAATCTCCAGGTAAATATACAATGAGTTGGGACCTTCCATTATCCACTATAAGTACTTATTATAGTATTTGTTGTCCTTGGATAACATTTAGCTGACTACTGACTCAGTTATCTGTAGATAATAATATACTTGCTAAAAACCTATTCTTCCTAATTGTGAAGTGATTAATTCATTATCTTGTATGACTATTATATAACTTACTCTTCAGTAGATATCAATAGTTATTAGTTTGATTAATGGAGAAGGTTATATTAGCTAGTTAGCTGAGGTTATCAGCTCCATTACATAAGTTTACTATAAAGATAACTAGTTATTTAATTTTCAAACTTGCCTCTAATTGTTGCTACATCATCATTATTTCTCTTCACCTGCTGTGGACCTTATCAGCTCAAAAGCAATCAATCTTCTTTTCTAATAGGATATTAAAGTTCAAATTCACCTTTAATGGCTATAATATAGAGGCTTTAGACTCTGATGTGACAAACTGATGTACAGCAAGCTAATTAAGATGCTAAACCTCACACACCCACTTTACTTGAGCTTTTTAATTTATGTTAGCTCAGGCTAATTTCTTCTGATTTACCTTGCTTCCAGGAGAGTGCTACATTAGTCAATTCAGTTGAGAGATTTAATGACCACATGGACTGCATCTAGTATTCTTATAGATGATCACCCTGACATTAAAGAAAGGCTCTGAATGTGGGAGAATGGATTAACTACAGTTAGATTTATAATATTACATTATATAATGTCTTTGACTAGAGGCTTTAGATTGCAGATGATATGATTCCACATAAGTACTATGTATAATGTGTTGTACTTTGATGATCTCTACTGACACTAGAAAATTACAGAAGTCTGAGTCTCACCTATCATTAAGATACTTAAATGGGTGCTATGTAAAGATCCAACTTCAAAGAATCTAATTGTTAACTGGTCTTTCTATGTGCAACTAAACATAGATGTAGTAGAGAGCCTTAGTAAATATCCAATTTCATGCTCATTGTACTAGATTAGAGATATACCACAGTTTATTAATTTATATTGAAAACTGGCTCAGAATGCAGTGATCATTCAGACTTGAGAGCTTGCCTCACAATATTTATACACTTAGTGTGCTAAAGGATCTGAGCTATTCAAAAATTATCTTGTACTGCATGATTTGCTGAATGACATATCTGCCAGTGGTAGAGCATGTAGAAATTGCTATTTCAGGGGTGAAAGTGCAAAATATAGCCTTTATAAGCACTAAAAGTACTCATCCTCTGACAATCCTTTGGTGGATACTAATTATAATTATAGTTGATGATGTGGATCAGGATATGATTATATATCTAATAATTTAAATGCATTCATAAAGGGTAGATATTAGCTTATCATGCCAATGAAAAGAATTTTTTGAATGATTACCTGAAAAAATTTAGAGAGTTTAGGATTCTCTCTGGAATTATCTCATTCTTCTCATTATCATCTTGAAAAAATTTTAATATTAAAGATTATTCATTCCTCATTATTTTCTAAGTCTAGTATCTACTTCTTGCATCTTTCTATTATAATCACAGAAAAATAAGTCAAAGCTTTGATTTCACCTTTTCCTCATAATCATAACTCCCTATTGATGACTCAAGTAATATTAATCTATTAATATCATCACAAATTAGTGCATCTATTCCTTCTTTACTGGAACAAATTGGTTGTGACAACCAGTTTGTGGTTTATCCAGAGGCAAAACATTTAAATCTTAAGATTTTTGAACAATGGTGGAGGTCAACAAAATGGGCTGAGTACTCTAGGGGTTCAAAGCCCTTCACCTGGGATTTCATGTGATGTATGGCAAAAGTGTGGCAGTTCTTCTGAGAGGGTGTTATAGCAACAAATGGGAAACCTATGGTGTCATGTAAATACTGTAATAAATATTTTGCCCACTCATTGCTAAAGGGTGGGATAATAATAATAATGAACAACCATATCAAAAAGAGCTAATACTATTAGAGGCAGGCAAGATTTCAAGATATAGAGGATGTTGATTTAGTGACATCATAAAGAAGAATATCATAATAGATAATAGTAAGCATCCTTTTTATTCTTAAGATTGTAGTAGGAGTTTCAGGGCTTCAGCTAACTATACAAGACCAACATGATTGGGGATAGTAGCACAGATAATATTAAATTCACCAAGAAGAAATTCTGATAAACTCTGATAGAGGTTTTAGTCTCTATACAATTACCCTTTTATTTTGTGGACAACTTTTACTTCCACTAAATAATTCAAATGTTGTGACCCAGTGCAACTATATCTAGTGCATTATATATTCTAAAGATTGCTGACAAGCTTATGAAAGAGGGCTTCTAATAGATTCTTAATTATATACCTACTGAGGATTGTATTTCTCTTGCCCTTGATGGCTGAACCAGCTCATTCAATGATGCATTTATGGCAGTAGTGGTGTACTTTATTGACTGTGATTGGAAGTTTCAGGAACTTGTACTGGGATTTAAACACATTGAAACTGGGCACAGTGGGAGGGAGCTATCTGATATTACAATGAACATTATAAAGATGTATGGTATTAAGAAGTAAATATTTAGTATGATAATAGATAATATGAGTAATAATGCAACACTTGTTGCAAGTCTGAATATAGTAATATGAATACTAAATTCATTAATATATATTAAGTAATGTGTTAAGATTTCATGCCTGGCTCATATAATTCAGCTGATTGTGAAGGAACTTCTGGACTCAATGAAGATTAGCCCAGAAAATAATAGAATAACTCAGGATTGAAATGATTCTATATTGCCTAACCTCACATAGATGCAGAGTATCCCCCAGACACTAGCAAAGGTGAGCTTACTGTTACTTTGAAATGTTATTTACAGACAATGCAATTTTCTATTACATTTTTATTGTCTATAGACAACAACACTAAATGATTGCTACTAACTCTATTTCACTAGATTCATCTATTAACTAGATATATCAATATGAGTTCACAGTACAAATAAGCATTTCAGGATATCCAACAGTCTGATATGAATAAGACAGGTGAAGTGCTAAAGTTACTAGTAATGGATGTGGCCACTTAATGGAATTCAACTTTTCATATGCTATGTCATGCACTTAGACTCAGAGTCTATATAGATAGGTATGTTGGAGATATCAATCAGCAAGCTGAATTTAGACTAGATAGAAATAAGTAATAGTTAATTGAGTATTTAATTGAGCTCATAAAATCTTTTGCTAAATATACAGCTGCATTTTCTATAGTAATAATTCTGACCCTCTCTATGATGCTTCAGCTGTATGAGAACCTATTCAATCATATTAACCATTACAAAGTGGCATTAGAGAGAAAGTGTTTGCACTGGAAGTGCTTAATGTATGATGCCTTATGTAAATGCCATGAGAAGTTAGTTAAATACTATACAGACACAAAAAAGAAGCATGGATATCTCTATGCTATTATAATAATCCTATCTTCAAATCAAAAATTAAAGCTCTTCAGTCAAGAAAGTTGGAATGATAATGACTATAAATGATGAGGGAAGTACTAAAATCATTTCCAAGAAGTATACAATAGATATGTGTCTAAATTGTCTGGCAAAGACACACCACAACAGCAGCCTAGGCAATGAATGAGGCAATTAAATAATCTTTTTGACTTGATCTTCAGTAATGTGCTCAACAGTACTGCCTTGGCTGGAGTCAGTGAGAGAAATGAGGCAAAAAAGTACCTAAATCAAGATTAGTTTGCTACTCTCATGTATGGAGTATCTATCCATATTCATGTGGTGTACTAAATATTAGTATAGGGCTAAGTAAGGAATATGATTACTTGCTGTACTGAAAGAAACATCATTCACAGTATCCTATTCTAATATAGATGGTTCAAGACTATCTTTCAGTATCTAATTCAACTGTTAGTGTAGAATGACTCTTCAATGCAGCTCATAATATCTATTATTATCACTATAGTTGTCTTAAGCCATCAACCTTGTGGACTCTGATGCTGAAGATGTGCTTGGATTGGGTCACCCTGAGTAAGAAGAAGAGTAAGTTGGCTGAAGAGAATAAAATGGTGAATGATGAGTTTAATGAAGATAGGGAGAATAATGACTTAACCTTAAGTAAGGTAGATGCAATTAGTGATATAGAGGATGAAGATACTAATATTAATATATTACAAGGTACTAGAGATGATGAGTCTAAAGATGATGTAGTTTCAGATAATTCAAGGAAAAGATAGTAATAAAATGATAAAGATCAGAGGCTATCATCAAAGTAGATTTCAACCAGGTTGAATGACAGTTCTACATCAAGATAACCTATAGTGACTAAATATTCAGTGACTTCCATACTTCCTAATGATACATTAACTCCCTGATGTCTCCTCAGTAATGCATTAGCATCCCAGCATCTCCCTGATGGTGCATTAACCCTCTAAAGTTCACTCAGTTTAAGCCAGCTCATGCATGAAAGAGGATCTCAAGCATTTAGTGGCCTGAATTCCTTAGGAAAAGAATTGTGAAGAGAAGCAGCTGAGAGGTGTGAAGTAGAGGCTATGAAAAAACAAGGCAGCTAGTGGCTGTAGGACATACAAAAAAAGAGGGCATCAGATATTGTGCTGAACAAGGAGAGTAATAATTAATATTATTATCCATAAATAACAATATATATTAATATAGAAAGGGGGGTTAGTTAAGATGATCTACTTCATTGTATATATATAGATACTAGGTTATAGAATGTAGTTTTTGGTTTTTAGTTTGTAGTCATTTGCTTTTCCAATACATAAAAGTGATGTGTTAAAAAAATGTGCAGCAGATATTTAGGGCATAAATGTCACATGACTGTTCAGACTAATCTAATTTGAAAATTTACCTGAAGGTTCTGATTCTCCAAGTAATTCAGAGATTACTTGAGTTGAAAAAATACACAGTGTGAGTTAAGCTGAGTCATAATGGCAGGTGCTCAGGATGAATTGAGATGAATAATTTCAAATTCAAGTTAAGTTTTAAACTCAGAATTACTTGGCCTCATCTGCACTCTACATCTTCATGCAGGGTTTAAGGATAATACTCTTGCTTAGGTAGTCAACAATGATGAGGACATTCTTGTAGTTGTTACTCATGAAGAGGTCTACTATGAAATTAATGGTAATATTGTGCCAGATATGTTCAGAGATTGAGAGAGACTTGAGTAAACCTTGGCAGCAGTCTTGCCAGATAATAATGGATTGGCAGACATTGCAGTTTCAGATGAACTGTTAGATACTCTGAGACATATCAGACCAGTAGAAGTCTTGAAATAGGATTTAGTAGAGTACTTTATAATTTAGATAGCTAGTCATCAGGAAGTTATGAGTTTCTTACATGATTTAGGTGCATAATAGTTCTGAATCAGGAACTTACTACCTCCCCTGAAAGTATAATCAGAAGTTAGAGTCTACAGAGCATTCAGTAATGTCAATATAAGCTTTGAGTTTAAATGGAAAATAGCAAGCTTTATCTTGAATGACCTGAATCATCATCTGAAGGTATTCATCAGAGGCAGCAGTGATATTCCAGAGTTCTTAGAGTAGGAATGAGGAAGTTGCAGTTAGCAGGGCAACAGATGAGATATGTATTACTCTGTGCAGTATTACTTCAGATTCTTTGAGAATCTATGGGTCTAATAGTCTCTATTTATAGTTCACTCAGTAGGTATTGAAGTCTTCAGAAGGCATATCCTGTTCACATCAGAAGAGGGTGTCAGCCATGGAGTTCTCTGTATCAGGACAGTAATGAATTGTGAAATAAAAGCAGCTGAGAAATTCAGCCCAGTACATTTAGCATTTAGAGAGTTTATAGGTTATTATGAAATATTAGAGGTTCTTATGATCTATAATGATTTTGAAGTTTTTCACACTATGAAGTTCAGAGTCCCATTCTTCTAAACATTAAATGATGATGAGAAGTTTCTTATCATAAATCTTATAGTTAGCTTTAGCAGGACTGAGCTTTTTGAACATAAATGCACAGAGTTATAGGACACCTTCATTATTCTATTACATGAAAGTATTATCTGTAATGTAACTGGAAGAGTCTGTTTCAACCATCATTAGATGATCAGGGTTAAATGTGATGAGTATTGAGGCAGAAATAAATATTTATTTTAGGCATATGAATATCTTGTCTGCTTTCTTAGATCATTGAAATTGCTGGTCTTTATGTGTGAGGTTGATTAGTAGTCAAATGATGTCAGAAAAATCCTGAATGAAGTGTTGGTAGAAATTTATGAATCCTAGGAAGCCTTATACATCTTTTATAGTTATAGAGGCCTCCCATTTAAGGATAGTGGCAATCTTCTTGGGGTCCATATGAACTCCCTTCTCTACCTCTATGATGAAGCTGAGGTAGATCATCTCTTAGACCTTAAAGGTAGATTTATTGATGTCAATTGAGAGATTATATTTGTAGAGGTGGGTGAGGACTTTTTAGATGTACTCTTGATGCTACTTGCAGGATTCATTAGTGAAGATGAGGATGTTATTGAGGTAGATAGAAGTGAATTCATCTAAATAGTCTCATAAGGCCCAGTTAATGTATTTCTAAAAGGTGCTTGGGGTGTTTGTGAGATCAAAGGGGGTGACTGTCCATTCAAATAGATTATATCTTGTGTGAAAGATAGTTAGCCATTCATCTCCTTCTGTGATTTAGATCTTATAGAATGTGGAAATGACATCAAGCTTTATAAACTATCTGGCTTAGCTGATCTATTTAAGAGTCTCATTAATTAATGGTAGTAGGTAACAATCTTTTTGGGTGAGATAGTTGAGGCTCTGATAGTTGACACAGAATTAGAGGCCTCTATCTGGCTTTTTTGTGAAGAGCACAGGTGTGCCTGCAGGCAAGTTGCTAACTCAGATGAAACCCTTATCCAGAAGGTTATTAAGGGTCTTGTGGAGTATGAGCAGTTCATCATGTGACATATTATATAGAGGTCCCTAGGGTGGCTGAGGATCTTTGCTATCTATCTTCTCAAGTTTAATATGATAGTCATGCACACTGTGAAATGGCAGGAGCTTCTCAGTGGCCTTATAATTAAAAACATCAAGAAATTCATAGTAGTATAGAGAGAGGACTGTTATAGAATTAGTCTTCAGCTTCTTAGAGAGTCATGAGAGAGTCTTCTCTATGTTGACCATACTAGTAGTGAAGATTTCAATGGGAGATTGAGACTTGAATTTCTGATTGCAGCTTCAGAGGAGGTCATAGGTGTTAGTGAAGATTTGATAAAGGTTAGTAGTCTTATGAATGTCTTTTTCAGAGATGCAGATGCCTCCAGGAAATATAATGCATTAATTGCAGGTATCAATGAGAGCTTAATGTTCAGATAGTTATAATAGGCCTAGCATGAAGTTATATAGGAGATTCTCAATTCTATATGTATAGATGTTTTCTCAGAGAAATCTACCAACATCAACATCAAGCTTCATCATATTTTATATGAAGCTGCCTGTGTCACCATTGACACCTTCAATCTTTTAGGGGTTAATTGAGATACACAGGAGGTTATAATAGTTAATCATACAAGAGTAAATCATTAAATAGTAATAGTAACTACTGTTCACCATAGGATTCATATTAAAAGAATGATTAACTATAGTAGGTATAAGAATTACCAGAATAGTTATTTTCTTCTCAAAGGTCTTTCTATCTAACTTTAGAAGCTTCTACTTGTGATTTTGCATGAAAGCTAGTCTTTTCCCAAGTCTGACTTGGTGTCTTTAAAGTCTTCCTCCTCTTTAGGCTTGATTTGTATGTTTATGGACCATACAGGCAGTTTTAGGAGAACATGGGTTCCACAGCAGTCAGCAGCCCTATACCTAGGTTTATTACAGTTGATGTAGACACCTTAGGTGTAGCACTTAATAATAGTAGTAGTAATCATATTTAGGATGTGGAATATATTTATATGGGTAGATCCTGTAAATGTTCAATTCATAGCATTTAGATCTTTCAGCTGAGAGGTCTTAGGGAAGGCCTCCTCAGAGGTAGTAAGGGTGCTACTATGAATTCAGCTCTGAATGGTCTTAATCTCAGACAGATTATTCTCTATGCTGTAGAGCTTTATATAATATTTGAGATACATTGAAGGTTTGATGGAGGTAATAGTCTACTATAGGAGTTTGAACTTGATGACTTTTTTGAGTAGGGCCTTCTTAATAGTGTCATTCCATAGCTGGCTGTTAGCTTCCAGGATCTTCTGATTGAATCTTAGGAGAAAGACAGTAAGTAGATCAATTTTCTGGTGAATACTGTACAGCCAGGTTAGAGCCTTCTGGGCTACTGAGGGGTTAGAGAAAAGGATCTCAAGCTGATTGAGGATAATGTTAGGGGTTATAGGAATGAGCTTGATATTAGCCTTCATCTAAGGGTGGAATTGGGTGACAGCAGTACCAGAGAGTTGGGTGTAGATGTATCAGGCCTGGTTGGTGAGAAATCTAATTGTGTGGTCATCTAAAGTAATCTTGGCCTCCACACTGAGATGCCAGGCAGGATATTTGATGATTTATTCACCCATGAATTTCTCAAGAGTGATAAGCCTTTCTTTTGGGTGTCTTGGAAAGTCCTCAAAAGGAGCAGTTAGGTAAGCAGGAGTTGGGACAGGAGCTGAAGTCAGTACAGATATATAATTTTATTTGGCAATGAGGTTGATCTTATTTGTGAGCTGTTAGATGAAGTTTCAGAATTTAGTATTAGAGTTCTGAGGAGAGGTGCTATCTTCATGTGAAGGGTCTATGTTCATGATGGATTCAAAAGATTGTTTGGATTCAGAGAGTTTAGAGGATTCAGAAAGTTTAGAGGATTTAGAAAGTTTAGAGGAAAATCTCATGAGATATCAATACAGACTGTTAGAACTTTAGAGTCTTTCACTAACATATTATCTGGCAGAGCTGAGCTGAGTGAGTTGTATTTCAGATTTCAGAAGAGTTTACTGTACATGCAGGTTATATTTAGAAGAATCTATTATACATGTAAATCACATTTAGAGGGCAAATATAACAAGGATCTCTAAGAAGAGATCAAGTGAGTAATTACAAAATGTAACAGGTGTGCTCTAATAAGTGAATTGTGTGAGCTATACACTAGAATCAAGATTGTAATTGCTAGAGAAAGAAAGGAAAAAGGAAAAGAAATCACAAGATTGTGTGATATAAGTAGAAGAGAATTATGTGAGGTCAGAGTAGATAAATATTCATATAAAGGCCCAGTCAGAGGCATCTAATTGAGCAGTTAGAGATCAGGCAAAGTTCAGGTGAGCTACAGATATAGGGTATAAGGGCATAGTCCTTCACATATAGTTATTATCATAGCTAGTTATTATCATTAGTCTCTCTAATTGATATGCTAATGGGATTTGCCATATCAGTGGTAAGAGCTCCTAAAACTTAAGACTAAGCTCTTTAGGTTCAACTAACAGATGGATTGGCATGGATGTTTTGGGATTAAACAGTGTTTTAGAATTGGATGGTGTTTTAGGATTGAATGCTGTTTTAGAATTAAATGCTATTTTAGAATTAGATGGTTGCTGGTTTTTACTGTATTTCTGAGTCATTATATAGACTTGTTTACTAAAGAGATTAATGATAGCAATCTGATAACCACCTATAATGTATTTATCATTATTAAGGGGTTTCTCTACCTATCTAACAGAAATATCCATCACATCTAATAGACCTTAGCTAATACATTCATTGACAGTGTAGATTCTAGATTGCTTCTCATAGCCAGTATCCTGCTTAATTATATGATAGTTGGAGAGTACTGCAAGTTATTTATTAAATCTAGCCTTGAGCTAGTTCAGATTCTATACTGTACAGCCTATAATTTCACTGATCACTTCATCATATAGGGTACCTATAATGGCCTAAGTGTGAATATCAGAATGAAAACATTATAAACAGAGGATGCAGTATGACTTACTGGCTGACTCAGAGCTTCTTTACTAAAGTTAGCTTCAAAGTTAGTAGAGCAGTGGTAGGAAGTTAGTAATAGGTCAGAGCTAGGTGTAAAGGTCAAAATGAAAATATTATAAATAGAGGATGTAATATAACTTATTAGCTGAGCTTCTTCATTAAAGTTAGCTCTAAATCTCTGATGTTGGTAGTGAGGTGGTGGTGGTAAGTTAATAATAGGTCAGACTGTTGTGGTGTTGTAAAAAGTTAGTTGAAAAGCTTGTAGGCTTCTTAGGTGAATAATTAGGCTAAGAGCTGAACTCTAAAGCTTAAATAGGTTTAGCTCTATTTATAAGATTAGATGGAGGTAGCTGTATAACACATTATAGACTATCACTAAATCTTTATATTCTAATAACATTAGTTTCATTATGTGATTACTTAACCCTCTCCTTTCAACAACCTTAATCTCATAATGTAATTACTTAATCCTCATTACTTTGATTTAAATACTTTCATTGGGATCTTTTATTTATATACTTTTATCTATGTAATTTCATTTAGAATCTCAGATGCTTTCATTAGGATACTTTCATTTAATACTTTCATTTAATGTTTTTAATTTGCTAACCTTACTTTAACTATCTATTTAATATTAAAACACCATCTAATACTAAAATAACATTAAATACTAAAATAACATCCAATACCAAAACAACTTGAACCATGTCAACTAATGAGAACTGTAAATACTGGCTAAATAGTCATTACTGATTAAATCCCTGCTTACAGTGACATGAGCCAGGGAAGAGAGGCAGTATGCCTAGCACACACTATACAATACTAAAAAAAAGTAAAACTAACTATTAATTTCATACTATAAGGGGAACATGCAACTAAGAAGTAACCTATCATTTCAAACACAATCTAATCAAACATGGCTTCCTGCTGAATGATGAGGCTGATAGAGGTATACCCACTAATACTACATGATCCACTTTAATATACTATACATGCACTGGCCAATATTTAACAGCTATTAGATTAAAATGGTAATATGAAATCTATCTTAATGATAAGCTTCTAGAGACATTTCTAGTGTTATCTAGATGCTAATGCTGTTTTCACCCTAATAAGTAATAATTACTTATTAAGCTTAATTATAGTACTCACTTAATCAGATGATCTGATTGATATAGTACAGAATGTATTAGCCTACTACAGAATAGAGAAGAGATGAACTTCTTAATCTATTAGATAATAAAGTTTAAGGATTAATCTATCTGTGCTGAGTGCAGGCAGCCTATCCATTTCATAATCAAGTTGAGTTGGTAGCCAGCTAATATAGAGAAACACTACAAAATAATTGTTACCTACCTGGAATGATGAAGCTGTGAGCCATGCTGGAACTTTACCTGTAGTATTAAGTTATAGAAGACTAAAGGTAAGAATGAATATTATCTTCACTGTTTCTAGGGAAATTTCTGCCACTATAAATACAAACTGTCAGATCAGCTCAGTCACTAATACTATTTCAGCAATGAGTAGATTCAGCAGATGGTAGAGGAGACATGTAGGAATAGAGGTGATAATATTAGTAGTATTAATCTTCTTAATGAATGAAATAAGTGAGATATTACTGAATTCAACCTTCAAGTTATATTCTATTAGTATCTTTAGCCCTCTAAGTCTACTACCATCATCTATGACAACTATGATATATATGTACAAGTAATAGATGATGAAAATAAGCTTAGGGACCCTATTAGCAATAAGATGATAGATAATGTGAATATTCAGGCAATTTAGGATAATGAGAACCTGACATATGAGTAGAGGATAGAACAGATCACAGATGCAATAGCTAACTACATGAGATGTAGAAATAGACTTCAGAGGCACTAGATATAGTATGTAGCAGATGATGAGTATCAGATGCTTCAAATGACTACTCATCTTAATAATATCAGAATTAATTGAGGATGTTCAATATCAAAATAACATATAATATCAAAATAGAGTAGATTACATACATCAGCCTAGATAATAATGAATCTTTACTTTGAGTGTGTTTTTCAATGCACTGATAGCTAATAATGACACTAACAGCTGATGACTTCAACCTCCTCTGTAACCTCCTCTTCAATATCCTCCTTTTTGCCCATAATGGCATCTCAGCTGGTTTTAATTCAATTAAATTATAGGAATCAAGCATATTCCCTTATCTGATTAACTTGTAGAGATTATGTGGATTTCTCATCCCATTAATTGACTGATAGCTTGTAATGCCAGTAAGATTATCATTACATATATATATATATATTTATGTCTGACCTGCCATTTAGTCACACACATAAATAAACCATAGTTAATAACTCTAGAACTGCTAGATATCTAAATCAGCTAAAGAGACATCATCTATTAATTATAAAATATGCATATAATATCTGATTTGCCATACAATATAGTTATAAAACCTCAACAGACTGTAAGTCAAGGGGTCCACATGGGGTATAATTTAATTGGTTATGTTAGCCCAGGTAGGCTAGTTATTAGTATTATATGATATTAAATATTGGCAGACCAACATTGGCAGGTATTAGTGCTATATGATATTAAATATTGGCAGACTAATATTAGCAGTTATTACTACCATATGATATCTAATATTAATGGTATAATATTTATAATTACTTATTAGTAGTTGCTGGCAGTCCATAGAATAACCAACATTAGCAGTTGAATGTTAGTGTAGGTTATGCCAAGCCTGTAATAACTTAATGAGGAATATAAGGAAAATACTCATATTTTAGTGTTTTTTTGCTTATCATCTTTCAGTTACATGATGTGCTTTAGTCTCTCTACTCTAACCTCCTCTTTTCATTCTATCCTTAATGACTTATATGTTCTACCTCTTCACTATATATATATCTTATATATCTATACTATTAGTATGTTTGTCTCTCCTCCTACTGAGCATCTTCTGCTATCTCTCAGGCTCTATCTGGGCTTCAATCCTTCTATTTTCTTACTACCTTTAGTGGTTATTTGGGATCCTTTCAGCATCCCTTATTATAATGCCCTTAATGACATCCTGGGTCCTAGGCTTTCTGATGGTTTTATAGAGGCCCTATAATCTGAGTAGGTAGATGAGGCTACTCAGTTGATTGTGCTAGTACTATCTGTCTCCATTCTGCCTGCTTATAAATGAGTGCTGCTAGTACCTTATATTACTATACTAGTACTACTAGTACAGCCTGTCTCTACAGCTTTATTAGCTGTGTTAGTACTACCAGTACAGTCTGTCTCTTTCTCACCTGATGCATTCACTTGGTTGAGGGCTAAATATGAGGCCTATAATCATTAAATACATGAGATGAACTGTTATTTTAGTCATCTCATACATTATCTTTATTAATTCTGATGTTCTCTGTGTGTCTGTATGCTATATACCTCCTCTGTGGATTCCTCTTCTTATTAGCTGCCCTAACTAAACCCAGATATACTGAACACTGGGTATATTGAGGACCAATAGTATATTACTCATGGCAGCTATTGCAGGTATAATGCAGAATTAATATCTAATTAGATGAAGGCACAGAGCTTGAAGGAGTCTTAGGTGTAGAGTCTGAAAGAGGAGAAGATACTGACTCTGCTGTAAGAAGAGTAAAGAATGAAGGACCCCAGAGGGGCATAAATATCTTCCTACTGAAATAAAAGAATAGTGTTAGAATCAGATTCATGCAAAGTGATACTCAACAGGAAGGATAACTATTACTAATGCTTTACCAGATGGTTAATGTGTCCATACAGTCATATATTTCATTTGAAATTCAAAAGCTTTTGCAAAGCACCATGTGCCTCCCCTTTTAATTTAAGTGCTTTGATAAAGTACCATGTCTCTCCCCTTTCAATTCAAGTGCTTTCATGAAGTGCCATGTCCCCCCCCTTTCAACTTGAGCTTTCATAAAGTGCTATGTCCCTCCTCTTTTAATTCAAGTGCTTTGATAAAGTGTCATGTTTCTCCCCTTTCAATTTGAGTGCTTTTATGAAGTGCCATGTCCCCCCCCTTTCAACTCAAACTTTCATAAAGTGCTGTGTCCCCCCCATTTCTATTCAAGTGCTTTCACAAAGTGCCATGTTTCTCCCCTTTTGATTCAAAAGCTTTTGCAAAGCTTCATATATGGAAGAGGAAAAAAGTTCTAAATACCTGACTCTTTTCTATCTCTCCCCTATCTTTTTTTTCTCTTTCCTTAGATATCTTTTCTCCTACTAAAGATTATCAACATTCTCCTCCCTATATCATACCAGCTATAATTATATTGAAATAAACCCTCAAACTACCTCCTCCTCTCTCTGAAAAGAAAATCCTGTCACCTTCCTCCTCTAATATCACATTCAATACAAAAGATGTACATATAAAACTTTGACACTATAAAATAGAGAAATAGTAAGACTGATATGATATATAGGTCAGTATATAGGTCACCCACTAACTGGCATTGAATACTGCCTGTTGCTGGCCAGGAGCTAGCATACTTCTACTATAACTCTCATTCTGACACCCAGGCACTACTAGTCTGATCTGAGAGGAATGTAGTGTACATATAGAATGCCATCAAACCTGCTGACTTTATCCATCCTGAATACTTCCATATGAATGCACTATTAGTTCAATCCCATAGATAATAATCTGATGCATAATGAATTGATTTCCTCTATCATGCCTGCTGAGTATGCTATTGACTATTCTGTATCTATGTTCAAATTCCTGACTATTTTAAGGGGTGTTGTGGAAATTGCCTATGAAATGATTGCCACCAATGCACTATATAGAATATATACTAAAATAATATGTTCCAGACTTCCCCTTCAGGCCCTCTCCTTCCTTCTGCCTCTCATGCTAGTAACCAGCCTGGGTCTACACCTGACAACTCTATCATTATTGATTGAGTAGAGGGTTAGATGATCTCCTCCCTTAGAGAGTAGTTTTAGAGGCTTTAAAATCTGGATGAATCTTACTTTATCTCTTTTGATTGATTTTATTGACTTTATTTTTAGACACTTGATTTTAAGAGGTAGATCTGACTCTCTATCTGGGCTTTTTACTGTCTCTTTTCCTTCTACTTTATATGTATGGTCAGGTTGATTTTAGGTACTAGTTTTTCATTTTTTTAAAGGGTGGGATTAGCCAGTAGCCTTAGAATGTTACTCCTTTATTGCTTTGGCTTTTCTTTTACCTGTCTTTATATCTTTATCCTTTATTCCTCTATTTAGTTTATGTAACTACATTATTTACTACTCTTTATATTAATGTTAGTAGAGGTATCCCCATCAACACTCACATCAGACTGTGCTAATATTTGCTAATGTGTCCCTGCTACCATCCCCATTAATATTAGTAGAGGTATCCCCTTAGCTACTCACATCAGCTACACTAATATTAGCCAGTGTGTTCCTACCACCATCTCTATTAATATTAGTAGAGGTGTCCACTTGACCACTCATATCAGCTGCACTAATATTAGCTGGTGTGTCCCTACTATCATCCCCATTAATATTAGTAGAGGTATCTCTGTTACCACTGCTTGCATTAGATCACACTAATATTAGTCTGTGTATCTCTACCCCTATCTATATTAATGTTAGCAGTCCAGATATCTACATTACTACTCATATTAATCATGCTAATATTAGCTCTACCATAATTTATTCCTTTAATATCACTCACTATCCTATTTCATGCTATCAGATGTGTACACCTCTTTCCCACTTCATTTAGGAGATTGATATTTATCTCCTTGTCTGCATGCAGGCAAATTTTAGCATCTTTTTTTGACCACCCAGATTAGACTAAGGCTGTGTTCAGTGCAACCTGTATTTTTAACAAAACATAGTTAGCTGATGCCCCCTGGGCAGCTTTCTACCTCTTGTCATTTTTGAATGGTCAGGAAGGCCAGGATGTTCAGTGATTTAAGCAGTTTTTGTAATTTAAACCCTTCCTGACAATGTTTTGTCAATTTTGACTTTAGTAGTGTTTAATAGTGTAGAAAGTGGAGATTTTCATCTAAATTAGGTAAGGTTAGTTGATTTCCACATGGGAAGGCCTTCAGCAAAAAGATGCTGCTCAAGGGTAGCATCTTTTCACTGAAGGTTCCCATATAGAGTTAAAATATACACTATTTACACACTATCTTTGTGTGTATGAGATTATGATCCACTTTTGCACCTCTCAGGTAGTAAGGTAAGCTCTCTGCACTGAACATAGCCTAATTGGTGATGGGTCATATCTAAGTATTCAAGCCTTTTTATTGGTAGTAGAATAGATACACTAAAATTTACTAGTGTGTAGATGAGGAGATAGTTTATCATACTATCATTACCTGATACTATAACCCTTATGCTAACTCCTAACCTCTACCCTCATCTATAGTGGTTTTCCCTGTCAGTAACATCCAGAATGAATAAATGTGAATGTGAATGCAATAAATAAATGAACATACAAATAGATGATCAATTAATAGCCAGGCTACTACTAATATGAATTACTTGGAAAGGAGATAACTTATATGCAGCTATGGAGCCCAGTCAGCACTGATGTGAGATCAATCATAAAGGAAGAGATTAATTATGAGTAAACTTCAGCCATTAGCACTGATGGTACAAAACTATGGGATCTAATAGGTTGAGATAAATTGTGATTAATACAATTCTTATTATTTTTCAGGAGAAAACATTACTTTAGAAAAAGATTACACTGATTATATCTATCTTTAGTGATTTTCTCCTTTCTATCACATTCCTGCTTCAGACAGCTGTATACTAACTATTTTTATTATAATAGCACTAATTTCTATTGATGCATCTTGTTTTGATAAAATACCTACTACACACTAACTTAACTCTCATCAGTTAGTTACTAGTTGTTATTCTCTCACTTCTATTCTATTACTTAAAGATTGCCTTACTCCATTCTTTTCTTGCCTCTAATTATATTGAATTCTATCTCACTGTCTACTGGATTGGTGCACTTCTTATCCCTAGAGTCTTCTCTTTTTCTTTAAAGCTTTTGAAATCAACATCTAAAGAAGCTGTGAAGGTCAGAATTAATTGACATACAGCTTAAGATGAGTTCTGCAAGTCAGCAGTTAGGAGTAGGTTAGTTCAGATAGCATATGATTTTAATATTCAAATTTAAAGCCTATACTGATAAGATGGTTTGGAATTAAGCCTGTAGCATGACCTGGAAGAAATGGACTAAAGTGTAGGCAGGAGCTTATCATTGATAATGATAATATAAGTGAGGATGATGGTTTAAAGGGAGTTAGTAGTAATATAGATGTGGAAGATGAGCCTCACCTTCCCCTAAATAAGTAAAGATGAATTAAGTTAGACCTGATGAGTTATTCTCTTTATCATGTTGTGCCTATCAATATTAATGCTGTTGTAGGATGATTTCACCCATCAGTATTAATATAGATTTGCTTACATTTTATGATATTAGTACTGAAACCAACTGATTATTTGAGTTAGAACTCTATATCACTACTAGGCTAAAGACTATCTCTTTCAACTAGAAGCTCTTTCTTAGGTTCTTATGATGATTAGATTTTCTCAGGCCCTACTAGCAGCCATTAAACTCCTCTTATCACATCTGATGTAATCAAAGATAATGCAATTAAGGAGGGTGAAGAATGTCTTACATGGGCTGAATCAGAGTAAAGGCCAGATAGAAGTAAAATATAAGATAATAATCATACCCTTCTTGATGATGTTAGGGTCTTATATACTAGAAAGCTATACTCTGATTATGAAATCCTATTATCACAGTGGACATCTTAACCAGAAGAAAAGAAGTCCCTGGTGTTAGAGTTGATAAAGAAGGTATGAAGGACACAGCATGAGGAGTTAATCAAGCAGTAGAATCAAATGGGAGATATAATTAATTTTAAAAACTAGTTAATAAAGTAATTTACTAATCATTAGGAGGCATGAATGATAGTTCCTTGTAAATAGGATAACTTAAGATAAAAACATTGCATAGAATAAGGTTGATTCTCTACATTCCTGAGCCACCCATGACTATTTATACTATGAGGCCTGACTAAGCTATGTAGGTGACTAAGCACCATGGATGTCCCATGGTGTAAACCATGATGTGGAGCATGCACACATAATAAGTAGCCCCTTTCAGAAAGGCATGCAATGCCCTCATTGCTATAGTTACATACAGAAATGTAGAGCAAACAAATGAAATAGTAGAAAGTATAATATAATAGTAAATAAAGTACTAATTAAAATTAAACTGAACCATTCATCTATTCATCATTCATCTTTACATCTAATTTGTTCAGCACACTCTTCAGTTCTGCCTGTGGCATCCCAAGTATAACTTGGTAGATAATGCCTTTATCTGCCTACATGCTAACTATGCTTTCTGCCTCATTATAGTGAAGGTTCTATAGACAAGCAACTTATTTGATTATATTTTCCCAGTATGTGCCATCAGCAGGCTTGATGGGTTAATTATTAGTCTACATGATAGCATCAATATTCTTATTAATCTTCTGTGTACTTTTGTTGAGCATGGCAGCATATATGACTTCTGTGTAGTAGTATTGCTAAGTAGCCTGCTGAGCTTCATATTCCTCTAGGTTGCATAATATTATTATGAGGTGGACAGCTTTATTCCTAACAGTGTCATATTAAGCTTTTTTCTTGGTAAGGGCTTGGGCTTGAATCTTATTTATGGCCTGGTGCAATTCATTGGCAGGCAGCATGCATGTATTAGTGTGGGATATTCCCACAGTGAGGAGCTGATTGACTTCTTTAAGGGCTTCTTCCCTACTTATATTATGAAGGATTATGATGCATTTGACCACTTAAAGATCTGTGGGCAGGTTTGGCTGCTAAGTAAGTACAGTGTAGGATAGTATAACTATAGTAGTAGCTGCAGTGGGAGCAACACTGACTATATGAAGGGGGCTTGCAGTGAGTTACTTCATGGGTGTATTACTGTCTGAGATGTTCTTCTCAGTTTATTCACTAGAAGAGCTGCTACTTCTTGTGTTTACTAGGTCATCTATCTATCTCTATTCCTCATGGAAGCACTGCAGGATCTCTGTATCTATATGACTAATGTATTGGCTCCTAATAATGCTAGTCACAAATCATCTAATATTATACAATTTAATCTGATCAATCTATTTCTTTTTATTTTGCTTCTGCAGGTTATCCACAGCCTCATTAACTTAATCTTTAGTTGTACTGGGTAGGAATATACTAGTGTTCCCTTAGCACCATTCATTGATTAAGAGATTGATTTCCCAGTTACAAGTTTCTATCTGCTAATCACAGAGTTAAGTGTAGTATATATTTTCTGCTATCATCTTATCTGCATTTCATTAGCTCTGAACTTGCTTGGTAGTGGCATTATAATCATCCTTGATAATATATGTCAGGTCAAAGTGTACTTGATTCTCCCAAAGATGACATTCCAGTAAATTGCAGTGCTCATAACTTGAATTCTTTACAGTGAGATATAGGTATACAAATTCATTGTAGTTATAAATCTCTGTGATATCTTCTGTGTTGTGATTTATAGTTATCTTCAGCTTTATCCTATTAATAGTCATTCTGATTTTGAGCTTTCTCACTTTAACTTTATCCTCAGCTAGTGATGTGTTAGGTGATGGTTCCTTGAAGTTATATTCATTGTCTGGGTCCAGACATATCTTAAGAGGTAAGTATCATAAAGTATTACCTACAATTTATGGCATCTCCTTCTTGTGCTTCTTGTTGGCCTGCTTCTATGACTACTCTTACACTTTGAAGATACTATAGTTATCATGTAGTTGTTAATTTATAGCTTGCTTGTTCATATTATTAATGACTTCCTTGAGTGTACTCACTAACTTAATGGAGATTATCCCTAGGAGTAGAGTGTATTTATACATTTTAGCAATGAACTTCATGATATACTTCTCTATATAACTCATTATCTTGATGTTCTTAATAGTCTTATTGTCCTCAGCTTGCTGGGCTACTATCTTCCCTTTTCCTTTTATACTGGATTGGCCTGTAGTTGGGGTGGATGAACTAATTCCTATCTTACACTATTTCTTTAGTGTGTGAGCTGAGGTGAGGGGGTTATCAGCTACTACTAACTGTGAGTGCTTGGAAGGTATCATGCTGTTGGAGATTCTATGGTATTTACTTGCAGGTGGATAGACAGGCTGGATGTCTTGTATATAGTTACTGGAGTTATTAGGAGTTAGTAGAGATTAAATAGGTTAGTAGGAGATTTATATGTGTAAGTGAAATGTTGTTAGTTAATTTGCTATAATAATAAGTGTGAAGGTAGGTAGGCTAGGAGGTTAGAAGGTTCACTGTAATGAGTCTTTTATGTATGTGATAAATCTCAGTATAAAAATATGTCATAGTAATAATATTCACCATGGAAGTTCCATGTCCTGTGGTTCAGTACCTATACTGAGTAGAGTAAATGAAGCCAAATGGGGCAATACATCAATAAGTAGCTTACACATAAAAGTAAATAGGAATAAGACTAGTAAGTAGTATATAAGTGAATAAGGTGCAACTAGTGTGAGGTAGTATAATTCTAACATAGCAATGAACATTTCATAGCAAATAGTGATAGTCTAGGCATGAGAAGCTTTTAATAACAGATAGGGATATAGAAATTCTGTGGACATAACCTTTTGATTAGTGGGGGTAGATGTGTTCTAGGATAATAAAGTTATAAATATGCATGTGCAGGTACATGGAGGTGATATCTATATAAGCTAGTGTAATAGCAGGGTAATGGAGATTTCATGGAGCATAAAATTTAAATAGGCAATAAGTATTTTAATATCATGTGGGGGTATAGAGTCTCCATGATTGGTAATTCTATCTTTTTTCTTATAATTGATATTCCATGAACATCAAAGCACTTTTAGATTTATTTATGAGGATTTGGGATTTCTAGACTACCACCTTTAGGAGTCAGCCACACCATCACAGAATCAACAGCAAACAGAATTCTTCTTGTTTGTGCTCATATTATTATATGAGTTCTTTCACATCTAGTAGGGTATGTGCAGGATATTATTAGTCCTCTTCTGGTCTGTATTCTTTCTATTATATAAGATATTCAACCTTTATGCCACATTTGAGGTTCTTAGTCCATTTTGCTAGTATTTTCTCAAGTTCATATGATTGTCATTCTAATGTATCACCTTCCATTGCTACAGGGCCTAATGCTAGTAGGGTGCACCCAAAGGGGTCCTCTTCCTAGAGGGCAGATTCTAAGTGAGCAATGAATATTATAAGGTGTACCTGAAAGTACACTGAAAGGTTCAGAAGATAAATAAGGCTGCTAATCTGGCAGAGGACTGTGAAGAGACCTACATACTAAGAGGCAAACTTGCTATAAGCTTGAAGTAGAGGTGTGTCATAGCTTTTACCAATTTAGAGAAGAACTCTATTACCTGTGGTGAAGAACCTTGAAGTGTGCTTCTTATCATAGTACTTCTTCATGAACACTGCTGCTGTGTGGAGTGCCTTATTTGTGTTAAGATGGCTGGAGAAGTCCTGAGAATCCTGATTTTGAAAAGCCTGTGCTAGCTGGAGTGGTGATTTGAGCTTTTAGCCATACATGTATTAGTAGGGGGATATCCCTATTACTGATGCTGTGACACTATTGAAGAATGCTTGAAGTGAGAGAGCTGAATCCTCTTATTACTGTAGATCTTCCAGTGCTATAATTATATATTAAAGAGTAATTTCATACATCTGATTTATAATCTCTGATTAGCTGTCTACTTAGGGGTGGTAAGCTGTAGTATAGAGAAGTTCTACCCCAAGGGACTTGAAAATTGTTGCCTAGAATTGACTGAGGAACTTCCTATCTCTATTCAAAATAATACAAGATGATGTGCCTCAGTCACCCATTATCAGCTACTTAATGAATGGCTTGGCCCAGAATTCTGCATCCTAATTCTGGTGTCCTGGGATAAAGGCTGTTCTCTTACTTACTTTGCAAGTAATGATCATACTAGCATTGAATTATCCTTTAGAAAAATCAAGAATAATGTCAATTATAATGATATAAAATAGAGATGGCTTCATGATGATTGGCTGCAGTATGCTATATAGTTTATAGTGGTAGGTAGCATTCTAGAGGTAGCTGAGGTAATGATAGATATATTCTTTAACAAGATAAGTCTTCTTGTAGATGAATAACTCATCCAACTTCTCTATAATCTGCTGTAATTTAAGGTGTATGTTTAAGTACACAATCTTGATGATATCATCAATGAGGGGCTGAGGAATGCAGAGCTGTGTGGTGTCCCTATGATTATAATATAGTAGGTTATTATCAGGATTGATGTGGTATGATAGCTTGGATTGATTTTCTATGGGCAATGCACTGTTTACTTTTATGACTTCCAAAATTGTAGCTAGCCTTGAGTCTTACTGATAGACATCTAGGAGTCTTTACTGAAACTATGGGGACATTATAACTACTATAACTGTGTAATCCACTAGAAATGCATCTATAGCCTCAGTAGCTAGATCTTCCAGAGGCTCATTCTGGTCTGTAGGTATGTCTGACTACAATTAAGACAGAGCATCTGAGATGATATGTGTGCAGCCAGGTTTATGAAATATCTGTAGGTTAAATTGCTGTATGTATTGGATAGCTTGGATGAGCCTTAAATTGAGCTTGTTCATGAAAAAGGTAGTCAGTGATGTTTGTCTAGCAATTTGTAGTGTGGCTGAATGGTCAGTATATATAATCACTGGAAGTTTTATAGCCTTAATCATGTGTTGCACTTTCTTGAGTGCCTAGATCAGACATGTGACCTTCAATTTAATTAGCTAGTATCTAATTTCTACTGATATGAGGATCTTGGAGAGGAACATAATGGGCTCCATTATGATTAATGAAGGTGAAGTCTCAAAGTCTGGAGTTTTTTTATACTATATCTTTTTGAGTAGTGCTCATTTTAATTTTACATGGGATATCATCACCTCAAAGCCTCTCTATTTAGAAGTATTAACATTGAAGAAGAGGTATCACATGCTATCATAGTGTACTAGAAACAGACCCTTGATAAATACTACTTGTATGTTATTAAATGCCTTCTCTTCTTTTTCTGTGGGCTTTTTAAGGGGTATTTGGGTGGAGAATTAGGTTTGTGGTCTCCCTTTTACTGATGCATCCTTGAGGAGCATCATCTTATGCACCTATAGGGGCTCTGCATGATAGGTATAAAAGAGCACATAGTTCCTTAGCTATCCTGTTGTGTCAAGATAAGTCTCTAAGTTCTTCAGATTCTTGGGAAATGTGATTCTTATTAGTGTGGTAATATAATCCTCTGTCAGTGTGAGGCCTAGGGATGAGACCTTGTGTTCTAGCAGTCTAATTGAGGGGAAGCTGATAAATACTTTCTTTGGGTTGATGATAATATTCTTATCATAGAACAGGCTGAAGATCTTTCTTAGATGTTTGTCATATTTCTTCATAATGATACTTATAGTAACTAGATTATCAATATAACAGCAAATAAACTTCTTAAACTTCTTTAGGAAGAGGTCAATTTTGTGCTGCATATATGCCAGTAAGTTTATATATCTTATTATAGTAACTGAGGGGATCTCCTGTCCACAGTGCAACACAACTAATAACTGTCATTGGTGGTCACAGTGGACTCTCCATTGGTAGAAGAAGCTCATGCAGTTAAGAATAGTGATGTAGTGGCATCCTTTTATGGAGTTAATAACCTCTACCTACTGTGTCATTGAATATATGTTAGGCTCAACTATCTTATTTAGTTTCTGAACATTAATGATAGGGCAGCCTTTCCATATATCATTTACTTCCTTCCAAACTATAAACACTGGATATCCAGAGGGGGTGTGATTTGTTGCCTATTCCATGTGCTCTTAGGCATGCAATTTATTGAAGAGTTCATCTATAACCTCACAGTCTTTCTGGCCTAGAGAGTATACCTTTACTTGGGTTTGAAGCCTGTAATCCTCTAGTGATAAGAGGGGAATTTGCATTTACTCATCCTCTAATAGGTTCATAGCATTGTCATAGTCTTCCCAGATTTCAGGGAATTCATTGCAAATCTGTGTGAAGTATTTTGCAGTCTTCTTGTCACTATAGATTGTTATACTGTTGGGTAGTTTTACTTCTGCCCCAGTGGGGTTGATGTTGATGGTGTGTGGAGATTCCTTTAGTGACTCTAATATATTCAGGTTGTCATCCAGCTTGTACTAGGACTGTTCTTTAGATAGACTAAGAGTCAATAATTCTACTGTAGGGTCAATTAAGTATGTGCTAGTAGCATTATATTCTCTCAGAGTATTAATGCAGGATCTCTGTGGGATTGTGACCTGCCTATCCATATTATTAATGATATGGGCAAATAGGAGATTATAGTCTATAATTTGCACATATGCCTGGAGTAGTGGCATGGCAGGGTTGAAGATATAGTCTCTATCCATAGGTAGGCATTCCTCTTTGCTAAGGTAGTATCTAAGAGGAATTTTCACCTCTGATCTGGATGAAATGATGACTTTGGCATCTAAATATACTAACCTGATGACTTGATGGTCTTTTTTTGATGTCACTGAAATCTTAACTTCTACATTCTCACATGACTTTATTTACAGCATCTTTTTATCTAGATCTATGGTGATGCCCTCCAGTGCCATGTTATCTATGCTGAGTAGCAGGTTGACATGAAGGTCATTAATGACATGTATTTTCACTGAGATCTAGGCAAGCACTAGTATATATTCCTCATCTGGTAGAACTACTGACAGTGTGAGTGGAATTACAATCATCTTAGAGGATTCTATAGAATCTCTGATGCCCCTAACTGGTATTCACAGGTATGACAGGCATAATATTTTATTACATTACTGCTCAAGAAACTTCTTGCTTATGAGCATCATCATGCAGCTAGAGTCTACACATATTAGCAGTAGCTTGAAGGTGTCCTGATAGAATGTCATGGTGATAGCATATTTCTAGTTGCAGAATGTATAACTATAAGGTGTATCTAGATTAGCTGACTGCTGAGATACTATCACTTGAGATGCACAATCAGAGTTTGTATGGAAGGTCTGTGGAGTTGCTGTGCAAGTTTTCAAGTATTTATATAGATTATTGTATGAATTAAAGGCCTCACTACAGCTATAATAGGTGGCTGTTGTGAGATTCATGTGGAATATATCTACTTCTAGATCATATACACCATTATTGTATGGTTATTCCTGTGGATCATTCATAAGCATTTCTGACTCATTATAATAGGGGTTAAATTCTGCCTTCTAGCCATATGGATCTTCTGTGGACTCCTCTAATTCCTTGAGGTCAGTGTGGAATGCTACTTGTTTGTGTGGCTGCTGATTTCATGGCTGCCTGCCAGGTAGATTAGTGTTAGGAATACTCTTAGGTACTGATAGCTGGAGCTGTTGCTTTAGGGCTGGCAGTTCAGAATAATCTTACTGGGCTTTACCTTGATAGTTTCTGTCATGCTGGTTGTAGTAGCTATTATATTGATTGTTATTGCTGCCATATTAATTGTTATTTTCATTGTAGCTGCAGTACTGTTTATTAGCATAATTCTGTGCCTGATATCTGAGCTGATATTAGTAAGTAAGTCATTCAAACTAATGAGAGTATAATCCTCTACCACACCCATGGTAATTACTCTGAGGGGTAAAGTTACTGCAATAGGATTCACACTGATTATACATACTATTTGTATATCAATCATTACTTGTAAATTGATCTATCCAGTTGGTCTGCTTGTAGTAAATGATCTCAGTGAATTCTTCAATAGTTATATCCTCTTCTAGCTTATTAATAGTAGCTTATAAGGTGACATCCAGGTTGTTCCATGCATGTAGGACCTGGGCATACTCAGTGTCTCCTTAGCTGCAGTATTTAGCAGCTAAAGATACATTCAGAATATAGGAGGTTGGACTGTGCTCATTATGGAGATTCTGAAGTGAGTATTTTATCTTATTGAGCTTTCATAGTGCTTGACTACCCTTGATGTGAAATTATTATTAGAGAATCTTGATCTACTCTTTCATTTCATTATTAGTTACAATAAGTCCTGTGTGGGTAATATCATTTAGCTTCTAGTTCCACCAGGACTCTGCCTCTCCTTTAAGGTACAAATTCAAATTCTGTTGGATCCTTACTGCATCTCTGGTCAAGACTGCAATCTTAAGCCAGTTTGTGAATGCATGTACATCCCTGTAGTAGGTCTTACCTTCTTTATTAATGACATCATCATGGCTTCATGATGTGGGTGTATTAGGGTAGAAAAAACTAATGTCCTAGGGTTTCCATGGAGCAGTCAACATCATTGGTGCAGGTAGTAGCTATACTGGTAGCTAGGCTGGTGCCAGCTGAGCAGCTGCAGCTCTAGCATGAGAAAGTAACTCTTATAGGGTTTACATTTAGCACAGGATGAATTCTATATTATCAGTAGATTCACCAGTGCTTATAGTAGCTGAGGTGCTATTCACATTTAACATATTATCTAGCTATTTAATAGATGGTAGCTGTAAGGGTTATTCCTCATCAGTTGGTATTACATTTAGGGTCTCTAGAGACTTCATGGGTGTCAGCTGCAGTGCACCTCAAAATAATGTGCTACTTGGCACTGAGTTAATCTGCAGGGATGATTGAGCTGAATGAGGTGAGGTATTACCCTCTAAGTATAACTTTAGGCCTAGGGGGAGATATACTTATCTTACTGGTAAGATTTTGAAGAAAGCTTCCTCCTAGCAGTTGAATGTACAGCTCTGTTTGAAGCAGTCTGTATAGTTATAAAATTTAAGAACTACTTGATTAAGTGATGAGCAATTAATAGGCCAGTCTGATGATATCAGTGAGACCATCTGAGCATTCTCAGAACTTCCATGTGAATTGGCTTATGAGTGTGTACATTCTTGTGGCTCTATAGATGCCTGCCTGGACTTAGGTGGGGAGTTTGAGCAGGTAGTTCACTTAGTCACAAATGTCACCCTTATAATTGTAGTGTCCTGTAAAGAGTCATAATGAGGAAAGTTGAAGTTAAAATACTTAATGATCTGATGAGCAAGTTCTACTATCTGAATGTAAAAGGTCATTTCATGGTTCTTTGAATATGAGAGCTACTAATGTCAATAACTATCATTAGATGAGATAGATCTTCTAAGGGGAAGAGTCTGCAGAAGAGTGCAGAAAGTAAGAAAGACATTATGCCCTTTTAGAATAAGAGTAATTAGAAGATATATGTCAACATAATAGATGTATATGCACTATGCCCTTTTGGGGAAAGGACTACAGAAAATCCCAGAAGAATATAAAATAATAGAAAGAGAAAAGCACTTTTCAGGGGGGGTAGAAAAGTGGGTAATTTCTGAGAAATATATGGGGAAATTTATATGAGTGGGACTTGAGTAGTCACTTTATGAGCAAAAGGTGGTCTGAATGCAGCACAATAAACTCATATAACAGTTTCTCAGTATCAGGGGGGGCAAACATAGTGAATAAGAGTAAGCAAATAGAATAATTATAGTAGGGTAATTCCTATGAAAGTTCTGTGGTTAGATTAGGATTCTCTTGCTGAGCTCAGCAATTTAGAGCAGACATTCATAGATTCATCAGGGGATCAAGCAGAATAGTATGCATAGAGAACAATGAGAATGCAATTCAATTAGGATTATCTGTAATGAGAATGAAGCTATTTAGATGCTAGGTATAGAGAGTTGTCTGTAAGAAGAATAAGGCCTGAGTAGATGTGACTTTTGAAGAGAAGTCTGTAAAGTGAATGAGGCATGCAGAAGAGAGATAGAGAAGAGATGGGAACCCATTAAAGAAAAGATGGAAGTGATGAGAGTAGGAAGATACAATAATAACTTGTTGTAAAGACTAGGAAACCCATGAAGAACCTTATATTTTTTGTAAAGACATATTATTAATTGTAATTGGGATAACTTGAGATGAAAACATTGCATAGAATAAGGTTGATTCTCTATGTTTCTGGGCTGCCCATGACTATTTATATCATGAGGCCTAACTAAGCTATGTAGGTGACTAAGTACCATGGATGTCCCATGGTGTGAACCATGGCATGAAGCATGCATGCATAACATTCCTCTAAGCATATTACTTACATGCTAATACTCTAATACTGATATAACACTAGCAGGTTCTTAAATACATCACTTTAGTTTGATATCATCATACAATAATGATCAAAGCATACATTAATAGTATGTTTAGTGGTAGATACTCAAAGGAAGCAAATCTGCAGAAGAAGATATAAATAGAGCTTCTAAAGGACTATCTTTATCTATGCTCAGATGATGTTTATGATGAGAATAAGATAAACTCTATTTTTCATTATTTTTAATCTCTATTAACTGACTTCACAGAACTTAAAATGTGGTATATAATAGCTTTCTAATAATATTCTTCAGGTATTTATGAAGCTTTTCTATGGCCAAGGCCAGCATAGCTTAGTAAGTAACTCACTCACATGAAAGTTCTTTAGGTACTCTAAATAGGAGCCTGCTGCTATTCTTCCTATCTTTATCACAGCTAATTTAGTATACTTTGTGATCAGGAATCTTGAACAAATAATTGATCAATCTGGGAATATAGGATCAAAATTTGATGGAGCTTTAGCCTTTTATAAGAATTAGACTTTATGATTATATGGGATTAGATCTTTATTACTAACATTTGCAATTAGGAAAATTTAAGGATTTAACAGCTATATAGGGGGAAATGTGTAAGAAATGAAGAGATATACTAGAATATATTATTCAAAAATGAGTTTGAAATCTTTCTGGATTTCAGAAGAATGATGAGGATACTACAGTGAATGAGATCATTACTAATCTGAATGCTGATATAATGGAAGATCTTGATTTATCTGAGCTGACAGATAATGAATAGAAAGGTGTAGAATAATTAATATTAAAGTGGGGATGAAGTGTGTGCATCAGGTGGCACTGAACAGAGCAGTGATGAACACAAGAAAAGAATTGATATCAATATCAAAGTGGAGGGATGTATTGGCAATTTATAGTACAAAACAATATAGTAATAGAATGATGAGATAACACAAAAGAAAATAAAAGATCTATCTCAAAGAAGTATGCACTGGCAAGAGAAATCCACAAATAAATAGATGAAATCTCATTATGAAAGGAAAATGTCTATCTCCATGGTGTGCTTGACAGTGAAAGCCTTGGCAAAAAATTGATCCAATCTGACAGTAGATCCCTACCATATATCTTCCCTCCTCCTGATTCACTAACCTGATGAATAAAAGAATGGCTCAGATTTGCAGTGAGAGTAACAAATCTAAATATATTATTCTGAAATTAATTTGCTCTGCAGTGAGAGTAGTAGCTCTGAATATGTGGTCTTAAAATTAATCTGACTATGTAGTCCTAAAGTCAGCCAATAAGTAGCTATATGCTGTGTGTTGGATTGTCTGTTTGCAAGAAAGTGGCCACATCAAGGCAGAGAGGCAGTCCAGAGATGAATGGGCAAGTTGGCAATGACAAAGCTCTTTCTAAGCTACAGTAAATGTGGCTGGCATTTTTAGGTAGAGGCCCAGGCAGGATAGTTCATCAACAGCTTGAATCATAGAATTATGGGGTGATAGCCTCCATGGCTAGAGATAAAGATAGGAGCTGAAACAGGATCAGCAAGAGGTTTCTAGATGAGGGGAGAGCAGAGTGTGGCCCTAGAACATGTAAACTGCTGAGCAGAAGTGAGGTCTAGAGAAATAAATGAGTAGATTAGCAATGAAAGAAGGGCATGCCTTAGATAGATAGAGTAGCTCATGAGTATATAACTTTATACTAATGATCTTATATGTGATAAGATCTATGGTCCCATCACAAGGAAAAGAAAAGATGTGCCCTAGGTAGGCAGAACAGCCAGTAATAAATAGTAATAAAGATTGAGGCAAGCAGTACAGGCAATGAAGAAGAAAGGAACATAAGGAAAATAGAGAGTAGAGAGAAAGAAAATATAATAGGTAAAATTAGCAGTAGAAAGCACAGGGCAAGATATATATAGATAAGTAAGTATAGAAAGAAAAGTAAATACAGCAAGAAAAATAAACACAGAGTAGCAGTAGACTATGCATAGAAAATAAAAGAAACTAAAGAAGACACAGAGGAAACACAGCATAGAGGAAGTAAACTGAGTGATATGATGAGAAAAAATAAACATATATTAATAGCAGTAAGAGTGGCAATTATAGTAGAATAGCAGGCTCTGATTGATCAAAACATTTCCTAACCCTAAAGTAGAAAATTGTGATTAGCTGGATCAGCTAGCTAATATCTATCTCCTCACAGCTGTAAACTGAGATTCTGATGGTATCTCCTTCTGCAGTTACATGATCACCAACAATAAAATTAAAAGAAATATTATTATAGTAGTAGTAAAAGAAACTCTGCTGACTGAACAGCTGCTTCTTAGCATCTATTATAGTTATAAAGGTATGAATTGCAGCCTCCACAGCTCTCTTACACCAGGTTAGAATGTAATTCTTAACTAGCTGATTAAGCATCAGACTAAAAAGAATCTATTGCTCTCTCTGAACTAAAGAATCATCTCATTGCTAATATTCAATTAAAGCTTCAGAAAGTGCACTAAGACCCATCACAGCTATAGTAGTAGGAAAGTGATAAGGAATACTACCATATAGAATAAATAGGCCAGAGAGTGTTGCAGGTTTATAAATAAGGTCTTAATTTACCTGTGAGAGCTACTTCTATATGCTACTCTCTGAAACTTCTAAAGACTTACTGTCTTTCTGGATTCTAATGAATCATAAAAGCATTATTCTCTACTTAATTGTAGCTGAGTCAGTGCTCCCATGGGGAATATGTGGTATGATGATTTATATATTTCCCTGCTTGCAAGAAATAGTCTTTCAGCTGATCTTGAAATCCTGCAAATTTTGATTGGTGAGCATCTACAGGGAGATATTCTGAATAATTCTGCCATTTAGAAACTCCCTTCCATGAAGTTGGTGATTTCACTCAGAGACATAGTGATGTATGCCAGAGATCATAATTGTGCAGTTTATATGATTCTTATTTATCATGCTGATAGACTCTTAGATCATGTTCATACTATAGTTCTTCTCAGTAAGATACTGAATGTTGACATTGATATGCTAGAAAAATGTGCTATCTCCCTTTCTAGCAAACTTAGTGTAATAAGGGTAGGAGATGAGTCTTATCTGATGATCTGAGTGAAGAGTGATATACCAGGCATAGTAAACCAGATCCTAATGAATTATCTACTGGATGATTTCATAAAGTATTGTGTAGAGCCATCTCAGTGACTTCTGATCCTTTTGCTAATGAAATGAGTATATATTTCATTCATATACTATTATCTTTCTGAGTGTGTTATATGTAATGGGCACATTTCCCACAGTTATCTCTATTCAGAGCCAGGAGAAAATTAGAAGAAATAAAGAGCTATCTGCATCTCAGTTATTCAGTATGAGGTTCATATTTATGCTTCCCAGGCTGAGATTCTTCAACATGCTTGCCTAGTTTAGCAGAGCAATGAAAGAGAGAGTAGTGTGCTTTATATAATATATCTGAAGAAGATCCTCTGGATGGGCAGGGCAGCACTCTTTATGAAAATAATGAAAAGTGCTGTTAGTAGTGTGGATCTGACTAAAATTTCTGTGGCTATTAATGATAGCCTTAAGCCTGAATGTTAAAGCTGCCTGATTCAAACCCTGAGTCAGCAAACCAATTTTCCCTCTAAGATTGATGGCATGATAGTAGCACAAAGGAAAAGAAGATGATAGCTTTATGAGCTGATTCAGAAACTTGACAAGCTAGCTATTATTTAGTTTCTTTGCATTGTTGAGCTGAGCTTTTAAGGTAGGCTTGACATTCTGATGATATATACATCTGTAATGACTAGTCTCCTAATACTTTTTAATAGCTTCAGCAATGTTAGAATCCTTCTTGTTAGCACCTTGATTCTCAAGCTCTGTCATTTCTTCTGGTGATAGGCTGGCAAAACAGGAGAGGCTGACATTGAACAGGGAGATAGCTATTAATGAAACTAATTGGCTAGAGACATGTTGTGGGTAAGGAGCAGATAAAACAGGGTCAGGGTTTTAAGAAGTACTAGATAAGAAAGTAGAAGGAAACATGGGAACTGATCTAAAATAATAGTGATTATCCTGAGAAGGATGAGAAGAAGGTAGAGATGTTTAGCTAGTTATATGGGAATTGCATGGTGAAGCTGAAGGAGACTGATGCTGAAGATTTTAAGAGGGTAGAGATAAGAGGATTAGTAGGTAAAAATCAGTAGGTGCAGGAAGAGATAGTAGAGCATCTACAGCAAGAATTCTACCAGAACTAATATAAAGTCTAGTAGTATGAATGGCTTCTATATTCAACTCAGAACTAACAAAATCTAGCCTTGAGGCATTCTCAAGATCTGAAAGCATCAGTTCCTTGTGAAGCTTTTTACCCTTCTCAGGATTTTAAAACAACTGAATCCATATTGCCTAGTTAATTCTCCTCACTGCAGATAGATAGTTATAATTCCTTATGAGGATTACTGCACATCTACACTATTTATCCTTCTTCAGCATTAATTAGAATTTATTAGTAATAGTCTTCTCTTAGTGTTCCATACAAGTTTTATATTCTTCTGAAGTGCAATTTTGGTGAACTCTGACTGTCTCTATCATGTGATAGATCTTCACTGTCTAATAGTAGAAGTCAGCTTTAAACATTACTACCTACTAGGCCTCATTCTCCTTCATTCATTCAAAATATATAGTGACCTTCTCCTCTCTATCTTCATGCCTACTCATGATCAGATTGGTGATTTCACACTGAACCTAGTAGTGTGAAGCTGCATGCCTGTTAAGGATATTAATATACTTCTAAATCTCCCTAGTGATTGACAACTTTTTCTTTCCATACTCAATCAAGGCAAGGAAGTCAGTGGGCTTTGGGGCCAGAGCATGCAGATTTTGGCAATTCAACATTTTGCAGGAAGGAAGTGAGAGAAATTGTAGATATAGTATTATTATGTGTTGATATAGGTTGGTTCAAGAGTGAGACTGAGATATCTGTAATGATAATGAGGGGAAAGTGGAGGGAAATATAAGGTAGAGTGTGCTCTTATGATTTTTCAAATGCAAAATGTAAAGGTAGCTGCAGCTAGTAAAATAAGAGAACAAGAAAGGCATACTGCTATTTTGATGGCTATAAAATGAAAGAAACAAAGAAAACTATAAAGAAATGTAAAGATATATCTGAATCCTAACATACTACTCATACCAGCATCTGAACCACAAAGAGATAACTAATAAAGAAAATAAACTAACAAGCAGATACAGCCAAATAAAGGAAATAAAGAAAATAAATAAAATAAGGAAATAAATGTGATAGTCAGATAATAACTATAAAACTTTTATTATAAGGAATTAGAGACTATAAAGCATCCTCTTCTCTACCCACATCTTCTTTCTTCTTACTGCTATTCTCCACTGGATCTGCATTATCTAACACTATCAGCATTTAGTTGTTGTGAAGGTAAAATTTCTTTATCTAGTTACTTACAGTGATGTTGTGAAATAGTGTGCTATTTAGCTCTTCAAGGTAGTAAGTGCTCTTCTCATGATTTACTTCCTACACATAATATGGACCCAATCATTGGAAGTTAAGTTTAATAGAATAGGATATTTCTATTTTGATGTCATGCAGAAGGATGAGATCTCCTACCTGAACTAAATTATACACTAATCTCTTGATCTCATTGAATAGATTTCAATTTTTCTCTTATATGCACTGCAGATAAAAGGCTGCCTCCTCCAGATCCTCATCCTGCCTCTCCAACTGTTAAATCTGTATGTATATTAAGTCAGCATGAGAGTAAATGGTGTGCTATGAAAGTGTTTATCATATTAGAACCTCAAGCTCAACAGAGAGAATAGCATTATAATTATATTACAGATAGAATGATGTTTTACTTGTTGATTGTTGAATGAAAATATGATCTACCTATAATGCTAAGTGGAAATAATTAACTTAATTTCTCTCATCTACAGTGAGCTTTATTAGTACATCTAAAATAGGATAGTGACCATATTCAATCATGCCATTCACTTTCACATTGTATGGCAAAATCATTATCTACTTAACATGATACTTGGTGGTAAGAATTCTGGTCTACTTCTGATTTTCTGGCCTGTCATTGCATATCATTTCTTGGAAACAGCCATGTCAGCATATAATATCCTTGTAAATGAACTGGGCCATGTGTTCTGCTTTTACATGCATGAGGGGCTGATCTTTGACCCAGCTAGTGAGGTCATTCTGAGTAATAACTGCACATGATTTCCCCTAGTTCTTTGGAAACTTGATGACATTGATACACCACTTATCCTACAGATAGTTGTGGTGAGTCAGATATAGTAGCTCTTTGAGGTGATTACTTTCCTGAAACTAGCACTTATAACAACTCTTGTAATATGCCTTGACATCAGTGAATAGGCCTTCCCACTAATATTACTAAGAAACCTTATAGTTAGTTATCTTGCAGCCTTTATAACTTGACTTATTATGCATCTAAGTAATGATTTCCTTCTGCTCATCTGGATCATCTATCATGTGCCTCAGTGGAATCCCTTTACCTAACTGATGAAATAGATGTTGCTCATGCACCATATAGTTCAGTGCATATTTATGCCACTTTAGGAAAACCTTGTGAGAAATATCATCAGGCTGCTTCAAGGTGGTGAGATATCTGGCAATTAATTTACTATGATTAGAATAAGATGGTGAAAGAACATGGGATTCTTTGCTGTCAGCATTATCAGAAATATTAAAGTTAGGGATAGTGGTAGAAGCCATACTGATGCAATTAAGCTCTACCTCAATGAATTCATTGATATTTTAATTCTTAGATACTTTATTATTAGTAGGTGGTCATCAAGAAAGATCATTAACAACACTATGAATCTATCTAGAAATATGATGAATGTCAAAATTGAACATCTGAATTCAGGTGAGTTAGTTAGTTACCAGAGTGCCAGGAAGATCAGTGACTGTTTGATTGAGCTGAGTGATCAAGGTTTTTATGTCAGTTTTAAGAATGAAGTGAATATCATATAGATAATATTAACATCTCTTTAATATTTTAAGAATAACTTGACACTCTTACTTTCCTGTGTTATACTTCACTTCTACTGGGCTCTAAATCCTACTTTCATATTGACAGGAATGAAGCTTCCTATTTTTAATATCTTGCTGGCTCAGTATTCCTCCTCAGTTATACTTACTGGTATCAGTTATGATCATAATATTCTCAGTATCATCAGAATAATCAATACAGTGCAGAGTAGGAGCAGTTATTAGTGCTATCTTCAGAACTAATATGGCATTTAATTGCTTGAGTCTCTAGATGAAAAAGGTGTTTTTCTTGAACAGTGCATAGATCAGGTTGGAAATGAGGGTAAAGTTTGGAATCTAGATGTAATAATACACATAAATGCTAATGAAGGCACAAGCTCTAGTGATCTCAGTTGGTTCAGGCCACTTAATGATTTTGATAATTTTGGTGGCCTCAGGGCAGCACTTATTAGTATTGATGATGTATCCAATAGGAATCATGCTAGAGCAATCAAACTCAGATTTTGCAACCTGAATGTATGTATTTAAGAGCTTGATGCTGACCAGAATCTAATCCAGATTTTAAAGATACTCTAAAATAAACTAGTAAATTCCTGGCATAACCTCTTTATTATTGTACCAAGATTATAGACCTTTTACACCAACATTGTCCATGAAATTATCTGCCTGGTGGGGAATATTTGAGTGGAGAATGTGAGCTATGACTTAATAGAAGGTAGTAATAGAATTTGTGGCACCCTATAGTAATGTTATCTGGTGAAGAAGGCTGATTGAGGTTTGAAAGGCAGTCATGTTATAACTATTCTCATGCAAAGTGATTTAGTTGTATCTGAAAAAGAAATCCATCATACTGATGATGACTTGTCCAGTAAAATCTTCTGCAAAAGCATCAGTACTGAGAGGAATATAGGCATCTTGAATTATAATAACATTCATATTCATACAGGCATTAATGATTTAGTATTTCTTAGACTCTTTCTTCTTGATGAGGAACTATTTATTCTGATATGAACTGTGATAATATTTGAAGATGTTGGAATTGACTTGCTCACAAAGTATATCTATAACTATTAGTAGTAATTTTTGAGGAATAGAAAACCTAGAGGCCTATCATACTTCATACTTAATAGCATGAATCTTAATTGATGGAGAGACTTCCTCAGCTAGTTTCCTACAATTACTGAAGCTCCATGCTAATACTTTCTTCTGCCTGAGTAAGATCTTAATTAGTAGCTTGTGTTCTTAAGGTGTCAAAATAGATCTGATTTGAAGCTTTTCTATTCTGTTTGGTGTGAGGTGAGAGCTATGCTGGCAATCCAAGAAATAAGGTGTGATTAGGTGGTTGTAAGGTGAAGGTGAATCCTTTGCAGATTTAATGTTATCTTAATATCATTTCTGATGAATCTCTCTCTATTGATCTGTCTCATTAGGTATCCCTTCATCTATCACTAGTGTATTAAGAGGCTGAATCTTATCTGCTTTTCACTTATACAGCATGGTGACAATTGGGTGATGAGATTGAGGAGAAGGCTCAGTGGAATCATAGAGAAGAAGATTGTGCAGTTAAATGCCATGAACTTGATAAATTTCAGAGATAGAATGCTATAAGAAAGAAAATATAGCATATAAGAATGGCTGAAAGTACTGTTGCAAAATAATGGAAATGTATGATGAAGATTTCTAGGACAATTAAATGATAACCTCTGATTAGCTGAAGGTATTTATTGGCTCTGAGCTGAGAAATTATGATTAGCTGGATTCTCTCTTACTGCTCTTGTGCAGTAAAATTTCTACCTCACCATCCACTATACTAATACTACTGACTCTGACTTCATCTCTTTACTTACCACCATCATTGTAAAGATCAGTCAGACTCAGTACTTCTAGTTTAAAAACTGATACTTGCCACAAAGATCATCCAGCTATCTATCACTATAGTTTCCTGGAGAATAGTTAAGGAAAGATACCTAGTTGGTCTCATCATCTAGATTGAAAACTATAATGATGATGCCACCCATATTATCTATCTATTATACTAATTAAGTCATATTTTCATAGAGATAGCTTAGAATGCACTCATAGAAACTATACTCTAAAATGAAGAAGGTTTGAGGTATAAATATAGATTCAATATAAACTAAGACATCCTTATAGATTTCAATGATATCACTGTGCTGACTGCCAGTGCTGAGGATTAGCTTGAGAGCATCTTTCTAAATGATTAGGCTGAGACTTAAGATAGTGCTCTTCATCATACAGTTGATCTCTATCTCTCTGTTGAATATGACTTTAATCTAACCTTTTCTGATACTAACAGAAAACTTGATATAGCTGATGGACACCAGATTCCATTAAAGATTATATTCTGAGACATAGTGAGAGGGCTGAATGAAGGAGACTCTGATAGATTCTTTCTTAATTATATGCTACTGAACTTCAGCTGGAAGATTCTAGAAGAATATCTACTGTAGCTGGGCAGAGTAGGCTATAATATTCTTAAGCTGAATTCCTGTGATCTCTTGACATATGATTTTCTTAAAGATAGTCTGGGTTATAATGGTATAATTCTTCTTGTCCTTCATTTTAATAGAGAGCTTGAGTCCTTTAGGTTTTCTGGGATGATAGAGAATGATTTTCTTTTGAATCTCAGGTGCTTCAGCTATCTCAGCATCAGGCATGACTTCATCAATCAGCTGAGTTGGTGTTTCTTCCTGTAGCTGACCATTATAAAGAATTTATGAATTGTCAGAATCAGGTGAAGGTAAGATAATATTCTCAGTAAATGAAACAGATTTTTAGGAGTCATCTGAATAGTAACTGGCTCTTTAAGAGTGAGTGGAAGGTAGGGCTTTCTCCTTTTCAATTTGGCTAGAGAGTGTAGATCAATTCTTGTCAGCAACTAACCCTTTACCCTTATTATTTTCAGTAGCTGTCTGAGTAGCTATCATACTAGTAGCTCCTTTTATTTTACTATCCAAGTCATCTTCTTCTGCATTACTTTTGAATCTGATATTAGTGTTATAAACCTGACCTACAAACCTACTGGGTTTCAAATCTGAAAAAAAAAAAAGCCTCACTTGGGTGGGTTCACTTGCTGCTGATTTTTTTTTTCTTATGTTGGGTTTTTAGAGTCAAACCCAATTGATTTTTTCAAACCTGGTAGGTTTAAAAAATAAAGTTATGCATACATAAATTCACCCCAAGATTTAATTAAGTTATGTTAATATAGTACTATTATGTGTAAGAATTGAACTTTGGTTCCATCCACTATATTAATCTTTTTCACTGTAGTGCCAGAAGAATTATTATTAACCAAGTGCTAAAAGATGAATAAAATGATATTTATTAACTATTAATAGCTGTAAATATATTAGAAGAGAAAAATATAGTCTAAAATAAATGAAAAGCACTATAATCTAGATCTACTACTCCCCCAAGTAATCTAATGTGAAATGAAATCCTCTAGTTCCACTCTTTGGGGTGTTTACTGTAAATGATGGGGTAAATTGAGCTGTGATGGAATAGTTTAAAGAAGATAGTTGTTGTTAATCATCACCTGGGGGATAGGCTGCTGAGATGATGTTGCATTGTACAATGTACTTTAGAGATGATGAAGCTTTTTCAGAAGAATATTAGTTAATAAGGTATTCTATCTGGGCATCATCTTCTTCTCATTCTGGCTCTGAACCTCATCTACAACTTCCTTAAAATCATCAAAGTCTGATATATAATTATCTGAGAGTTCATCATCTTTCTCCTCATTCTTATCATCTAACCCATCATCCCCCATATATACCCCATCACTCATATATATATCAGGAGGTGGGATGAATGCCTTCTGCATCTAGCACTAATCACCCATATAATGAAGCATGATAGTTTGAATAGTTGATGGTTACAGGCAATTTTAAAGGTATACATAGATCTGATAGGAAATTAAGAATGTATATTCTAACTTTATTATGTTACTCTGCATGGCCAGAATGTTACATATAATATAGGTGAGGATGGGAAACTGTACTTATCTCTATTTCTAGTAGTTAAGTAGTGATATATTTTTCACTAACCCTAAACAATGAATTAGAACTTAAGTTTAATACAATCAGAAGGAGAAGAATATATCTTCATTGAGATATTACTCAATCTCTCATGGTAAAGTTGTAGGAGAAGGATAACTTTAACTAGATAACTTATGTTTGTATTTGCAGTATTAATTCACATTGTCCAAAACCTTCTCCAGTATGATGTGCTCATACTTGCACTTCCAAATATTCTCATGGCCTTAAGAGGATGAACCCATCATTGATTCCTGTATCAGTTTGCCCTTGTATAGTTGATATACCTTTATAAAGACACTCAGATATTCCTCATATCAGTCCATATTGTCATCCAACTAGACACTATTGTGGAACTCCAATGGTTTGAGGCCCAGATGGAGATATATTGTCATGGCATAGAGATAGTCATAATTCTTATTGATTTTTGAGTAGTACTAGCATAACTTGATTGTTGCATTCTGAATACTCTTTTGGAGTCAATCATATCAGGTACAGTGCTTCCTGGAGAGAGCACATTCAGTAGATCCAAGGAGGTCAAAAAGATGATTATACATGCAAAACACATGAGGAAGGAAGGACTCTTTTTCCTGAGACAGACCATTTATCAGACTTCTAAACACTAAATAGATATTCACAAGATAAGTAATCTGCTTCTACTCAGCAGCTGAGAAAGAGGGAGGATGATCCACAAAATCATAATGAAGAATAAAATAGTTTATAGCCTTTCAAAGCTTCAGCACCTATTTCAATAGAAGGTATGTTAAGTCTCATTGTGTAGGACAATCAGTTTGCACTGTAAGTGCTGTTATGTGAGAGAACTCAAGCTGATATTTCTTAAAATAAGAGACTTATTGTAGGGAGTAATAGATAAATCAAGTAAACTGATAGATCTTAATGAAAATGAAACAGTCAGAAAGATCATCAGGTTCAGGAGTAAAATACTTTATATTTTTTGCAAAGTACTGCTAATATCCTCATTAAAAAGATCATCATTCAGGGCAGGATCTAGTTCCTCCTGAGCATTTATATTAATCCATTGGAAGATGGCACTCAAATATAGTTGAAATATATGTACCAGGCAAGAGACATGCTGATTTATCCTTAACTTCTGCAACTCTGAATCAGTGAACTGCAAGATTAACTAGCTTGTTTATATTATCTGAAAGAGTGCCTAGATGAGCATGCTATTATTTCCTGCATTATCAGTCATATTAGCTAAGATTTAACCTCTAAGGTGATACTCATCTACACATTTTAACATAAGATTTACCAGCTTCTAACCAGTATGTGACTCACAAACATGCTCAAAACCAAGCAGCACATCCATAGGTTACTAATTCTCAGAGATAAAATGATTAAGTATCCCCATGAAGAAGAGATTCTTATAGAGTGAGGTTCAGCAGTTAATACTGATTGAGATTCATGAGGTTGAAGATAATTTCTTCAGCTGATTTATAATAATCTTCTGTGAGTTTACAAGTAAATGATTTGTAACAGTCTGTTGAGTGAGGATCCCTAAGAATAGATTGGATGCTACCATCCAGATCAGCTACTTGAACTCTGAATGATAGATGATGTTAAATAGGATCTGAGTAGTGATGATCATCTTGGCTAGCTGAGCCAGAAGATTCTTCTTATTTAGAACTGGACAGGCATTTACTTTCTAGCTAATAGTTAGTTGGAATCTTGGTTTAATCATAAGAAATAAAAAAACTTACATCCTTCCAGGCAAAGAACTCTATCATTTTATATTTATACTGTAACTTGCCCTGTTTCTGGGTTTGAGTAGCACACTTCTTGAGATGGTGACTGAGGGTCTTTATGCCATGATTTTTTAGGGTTGAATTAGCCATGAGCTGGCTATAATATGCATACTGTGCCTTTAGGACCTCATTAGGATATATTGCTGCCTCATTAAATTCTCTCCACACCTGACTTATTTGCTGTGTTGATCCTCAGGCAGCCATCTTCTTGATGAGCTTGGGATGAATAATTAGCCATTTCATAGTCTTTCATTACTAAAGGAAATTCAGATGATTCTTCTTGTTAAGGATGATATAATGCTTGCTGTGATTCCCCCTAGTGATAATAATTAGCCTAGGTAGTGCTGTGTTTGATTGGGATGCATGATCATTAACTGGTGAGCTACTGAGACTAACAGTGTCAGTGTGAGTTAACTAGCCTAAAGCTACTGGGGGTATTTCCTATATCACTAAGCTTGAGGTGGATGGATCTGATGATGGTTGGTTCCTACCATTGGAGAAAATAAAGCTGAATGATGTGAGGGATGAAGGTATTATAGAGAGACTACTAGGATATTAAGGCTGATAAAGCTAGGAAGGAGTAAAAAAATGAAGGGATATTAATAGATTTAATCACAAGAGAGAATTGAACTTAGATTGAATTCATCAATTAAACTTATGGGAGTATTTCAGTATTTAAGAGGATATTCTTTTTCTATTAGAGTACTTCAAGGGAAAAAATTTTCTATTAGATTTTTCAAAAAAAAAGGAAAATATAAAGGAAAGGGAAAAGCAAGCAGATTGATCACATTGCTGTTAATAGAATATATCATTTTTCTATTATTATGCTATGAACTAGATGTAATTTGTCTGCAAAAGAACATCAAGTAAACTTTTAAAATTTAAAGAAACCAATCTATATTGAGATTCAACCATTGTTGAAGATTCTTTGTACTTGTAAAACAAACCATTAATAGCACTATTAAATCAAAGTTTAATAGTCAAAAAGCCACCCTATATTATAACCTATAAATAAGAAATCTTAACTTAATCCCCTGATCTGATCAATCCAACTACCCTATGTATTGTAATAAAGAAAAAACTGGAGCTAAAATCACTTTATTGTCTTCTTACTAGCATCAGCCTTTGATTTTGTATTTGTGTATGTCTGAATTTAAAGGCTGATGAGGCTGCCCTCCCCATCATCATTATTATTAGTTATAGTTGTGATGACCTCTATTGTGTCTGAGGCTGCAGCAGATCTCTTAGATTGTTTGTTAGAGAATGTCTTTAGCTTTAATTTAATCCCTTCCTTAGGGGGTACTGATGCTTTGTATTTGTGCAAGACACTCTTTAATATTTCCTCTGATGATTTCATGTAGATATGTAGCTTTGAGTGTAGAATAAGATTAGCAGCAATGACCTCAGAATTTAGCTGACTTTTATCAATTAAAATTACTGGGTTGCTAATCCTCCCTTCAATTATCTTTTACATGTGTTGGATGTTGAGTATAAATGCTTTGAGATTCTCAGCTAAATTCTCAGCAGAGGTAGTTCAACTGGTGTTTGATAATATTATAGCATATTTTTGGATGTCCTTAAAGGCCTTATTGAGCTAGTTCTAAATAAGAGAGTATGAGCATTTAGCATCTAGTATTAGATATTAAATTGAACTAAAGTTCAATTTAAAATATGATTATATTTTACTATTACTTACTTGTAAAGTGAAGGTCAACTCTGATATCTACTTTATTAGAACCACCTTTAAGAAGCTATTACACAAGATATTAATAACTAGCTACTTAAGTTATTAATATTCAAATAGTGATCTAAAGATAGTAGTCTCAGTTCTCAATGTGTCCTTCACCTGGAGATTTATAAGCTATGGATATTTATAGAGCTTGTAATTAGTGGCATATTAAGTGTCTGCTACTTGAACACCCCAGAGGGTAGTTAGCTTTATATTCTTCTATTCCTAGTTAGCATTTTGTGATTAGTTGTATGAACTTTATTTGCAGATGTATTAGTATGTCCTTCTTGTTGAAAATTACCATACATTTCTTGAAGGGATGCATTCTTGCCTCTTTGCAAAGGAAGAGAACTTATCTCTAGTAGGGATGATTAAATTTGAAGTGATATGTGATAATTTCAATATAATTAATTAAATAATCCTTCTGGATAATCTTGTCTTTCAGTACATCAAACTGTGATCTATTAGTATTAAAATGTTGAACCAAAGTTCAATGCAACTTACCTGATCTCTGAATATTGATGTTGAAAATACTTGTGCCTACTCTGAGACATAATCTCACAGATTAGTTATTAAAGATATTATGTGTTTGTACTCCTTGTTGTCTTCATTATTCACAATCTTGCTGATTATGTGGGACCACTGAAATATGTGATACTTTTTTATGAAGTTTGTAGGAATTGTCCAACTGAGCTTAACTCAGAAGATAATGTAGGCCAGAATTTTCTTTAATGATTCTGACACCTGAGTCTGATACTTACTTATTACTAGTCACATTTCAATTGTCTTGACAGATCTGCATACTATCCTCAGATGGTCAAATGCTGCCTGATACTCTACATCTAGAAGTCTTATAAGAAATCTGGGTTGTTGTGTAGCATAGGTTTTCCCTTTATATTTATAGGGAGGATTCATGTGAGGCAGAGTCACCTCTTTAGACCCTTGCTGGAAATACTTTTCATTAATGGATAGATTGTCCTTGAGGATTCTGGTGGTGAGATCATTGCTGTCTGGGAAAAATAGAGGGTGGAAGATATTGTTATGAGCCAGCACACTGAAAGAAACTAGCTATTTGATATCTGGGGTGAGAATCTTTAGCAGTGACTCTTTAAATGCCAGGTAGAAGTAAAGGAAGTAGTAGTAGAATATTAGTGCTTAAATCTAATTTAAGTTCAATTTTGATGTTTATAAATTCTGGGTGGAATGAATTGACTCACTTTGTCTATCTTTACTCTGACAATCTTGTCTGCTGGGCTGATGGTGAAAGTCTTGCAGCTGTAGAATATTAATATGTATGCAGTAAATGCTTTATGTATTATCTTATTATGCAGAATAATAGTTCAGTGACCACTATTCTTAATATTCATTCTAAATGTGTGGGTGATCTACTGTTTGAGAGTAGTTTCATTTTTGAGGAAATTTGCTTGTTCTCAATTACTCTTTACATCTAATGTACTTGTAATCCCATAAAAGCTGTTGCCATCATCATTGGCTCTGTAGATGTTATGTTTATTTGCATGTAAAGAGTTTAGTGTATTGGCATTGTTGTACAGCAAAGTGTGATTATAGATTTCAATAGCTTATATGTATGAATACTGAAAAGTATAATGGTTAGTATTGAATCTAGGTTTAATTTGCACTAATAGGGTAGACTTACATCTTTACTAGATAGTCTCTGATTATACTTGATCAGTGTAGTATGTTGGTGCTACCCTGCCTTGAGGACAGAGGAAGTAGAGTTGATTTCTTGGTTGATATTAAAAACTATAAGTTCATTGATATTTTGAAGGCTGAAGTTCTGTAAATTTACAACAGTATACTTATATTGAGAATCATCTTTATACTCCTTCTTATACACCTTGAAGTAAAATTCAAAGTCTGATTATAATAAGGTTACTTTCATGTGTGTGTTGATCCCACACTACTTGATGCTCTTTATTTCAAATGATGAAATAAGTTTTTCCATGTGATTCTCCCTGAGATTTTAGTTGTAGGCCCTATATAGCCATTCAGTATTGAGGCCCTAAATGTCTATCATGATGATGCCCAGTAATGTGTGATTAATGTAGTACTTATATTTACTTATCTCAAATAGAACCCCATCTTCTACTGGGCTAGGAGGATCTTTACCTGGTGGGTTTATCATTATAAATATGTATTGGAACTAAATATATTAGTATTACTGAGGTTAACAAGTACACATATTCATATATGCAATTTGAAGTGTATATATAGATTGAACTTAAGTTCAATTTAAACTTACTAAAAAGTAGAGGATGTTGAATTGAATGTAGTGTAATCTGGAAAACTATGAAATAAAAAGAAAATGAAAGTTGGAGGACCTAAATGAGTGTAATTACTAAGAAAGGAAAAAAATAGTAGGGAGGAAGATAGATGTTATGTGCAAGCATGTACCTCCTTATCATTGCTGTGCCTAGTGCATATTAACTACACTATGCACCTGGAGTGTATCCATCTCTTATGTCAACACTTCATGCTCACTCCTTGCTTAGTCATTTCTTATGTTATCACATAATTGTATATATACCTTCACTGAGGTTCCTACATATAGAAACCTCAGTAATTAGTTACTTTCCTTTAGATACCCTACCTTCAACCTTAGCTACATCTATATCCAATCTATTCCTCCTATTGAGCTCTTCACATTGTCTATTTGGCCTACACCCTCACAGTTTCTAATTGCTCTACTTTGAGAGACAGTCTGTTAAGCTAATTTCACATTTCACTATGACCCCTTCTAAGAAAAATCAAGGTGCTTCTACTATACCTACTACTCAGGTAGAAGAACAAAAAATGCCTTCAGCTCAAAGCCTGCCTTCCAGCTGTGAGAGCACCCCTCCTTTGAAGCCTCTCTTACCCTAATTGACTGCAGAGATTCAGGCTGAGTCTGAATGCCTCATCACCAAGATCACTACCCTTAAGGTGAAATAGGAACTTTGATGCCTTCAGGATGAGCATGCAGCACTCTAAGTGGCTGTGAATAAGCCCTGGGCTCAAATCCCTACTCTGAATGAGCCCTGAGCTTAAATACCTCCTCATCCTATATTAGGAGAGCTGCTTCCCCTCTGACCAAACACAGCAAACATGGGATAAACCCAGATGTCCACTGGAAATGTATGGCCCCTCCTTAGCCAAGTTCTACTCTGACAAGAAAAGCTGAATAACCCAGGTATGACTTCATGCAATTCACACAAAGAAGTTGAAAAGTTTCAGGCCTGCAGCATAAAGAAGTTAGAGACCTTTACAACAGCTATCATTGCCTATCATGCTAGTGACCTAGCCTATTTCAACACAGCAGATCATTGAAAAATCATTGAAGTAGTTACTCATTTTGATGGTGACATCCAAAAGTGTTGATATCAGCATATAAGGAGCATGGAAATACTTCCTTCTTGGACCTACTTACTGGACTGAATGCAGAAACAAGTTGCTGACCCAGACAAATCCTTCTGTGACTTAGAAGTGCAATATCTTAAGATGGAACAGCAAGAAGTGTAAAGTGTGCATGAGTTTGCAGTGGTGCTATAGGCAGTGGAAGGACATCTATAATACTCCTATGATGACTATCATAGGAAGAGCCATCTCTATATGAAGGTTCTCCCTGAAGTCTGATGTGAATTTGATAAATATACAGATAAGATGGAAGATATGGACTATGATGCAGTTATGAACAGACTAGTAATTATGGAACAGAATCTCCCAGAATGCATTAAATGCATCAAAGAGAAGTCTAAATCTAAAAATAGTCCCCCTTCTACCAATTCAGGAGCTGACAGCACACCATCCCATATGAGAAAATACAAGTAGGATAACTAGGATAAGAACAAGTAAGACTCCTCCAACAAGAAGTAGTGTGACTTCCATAAAGCCCACCTGGGCCACACCACTGAGGAGTGCAAAGCTTGCACCCAGGATGCAGACCCTACATCAAAAAATGATTAAGGTATGCCATTAAGCTTGCAATGGCCACCTAAACTCTCCCTCAAAGCTGATGCAAGAGCCACCTGTCATTCATCATTTCAGTAAAGGTTAACACCCCTTCAGGCCTGAAGTAAATTCTTACTTTAGTGGACTCTGAAGTAGAAGCAAACTTCATCAATGAATTCTGGGTAAAGATAAATGATTTGAAGCTCACTATGTGTGACCTGCACACAGTGGAGGCAGTTGACAGTCACATAATCAGATCATTTAGAGAGCATAATCTAACTGTTAGTATGATTAACCAACTAGGTTATGATGTCAGCATCCAGCAACCCTTCCATGCAATCAAGCTTGCCACCTATGATATGATCCTTGGTTTCCCCTGGTTAGTTGAAGTTAATCTGCTTATTAATTAGTAGAATAGCAAGTTTATCTTACAGAATGACACACCTGAGTCAAAGTTTGAGAAAATCTCAGCTGAGGAAGCCATGGGTGAGATACTTACTGGGGCCAAAGCCAATTTAGTGACTATCATACTGGTGCAAAGTGATGCATCTAAAATTAAAGTGTCAGCTACAACTACAGGTGCATATACAGATCTTCCATCTGATTTATTAGATTATGTTGAGCCTTTTACACATCTCTTCTCAGAACAAGCTGCTTCCAGCATACTTGTACCAATAGGGACTGAATATCATATCAATCTTCAACCTGGCACTGATCCTCCCTTTATGCTCATTTATTCCCTCTCTGAAGTTGAGCTCAGAGCACTTCAGAAATTCATAAATGTATCATTAGCTAAAGAATGGATCCAATCTTTTAAGAGCCTGGTAGGAGCACCAATCCTCTTTATACTAAAGAAAGATAGCAGATTATGACTATATATCAACTACTGTGGCCTCAACTGTATCACAATTAAGAACCAGTACCCCCTACTACTTATTAGTGAGATGTTGGACCACCTATCCAGTGCAAAGGTTTTCACCAAGATGGATCTGCAGGATGTATACTACCACATACTGATTGTGCCCCAGGATCATTGGAAAACTGCATTTTGCACTTGATATGGCCATTTCAAATTTGTGGTCATGCCCATGGGCCTCTCAAATGCTCCTGCTACCTTCCAGGCATACATCAACAGTGCTCTTTCCGACCTCCTTGACATATGTTGTGTAGTCTACCTTGACGATATCCTCATATATTCCAACAACATGGAGGAGCACCGAGAACATGTTCAACAGGTCTTAAAGCGCTTGGAGCGTGCCCACCTATACATGAAGCGCAGCAAGTGCGAGTTTGCTACCCAAAAGGTCTCTTTTCTCGGTTTCGTTGTAGGGCCGGACGGTGTCGAAATGGAACCGGAACGGATTGCCACCATAGCAGAATGGCCCATACCGACGTCTGTTAAGGAAGTACAGTCTTTCTTGGGATTCGCCAATTTCTATAGGCGCTTCATCAAAGCCTATTCCCGCATCGCCGGTGCCTTATTCGACCTGACAAAAGGAACGAAAAAAGGCGAAAAGAAACCCGCTTTTCTCTGGACGAAGGACGCTGAAAGCGCATTCCACAAGCTTAAGGAGTGTTTCACTTCAGCACCACTTCTAGTGCATTTCGATCCTGCACGGCGCACCCAGATCGAGCCTGACGCTTCAACATATGCAGTAGCCGCGATCATATCTCAGCTCCAAGATGACGGCCTATGGCACCCAGTGGCCTACTGGTCTCGCAAGCTCATTGATGCTGAAACACGATACGATACTCATGACAAGGAACTCTTAGCTATTATTGCAGCTTTCAAGCACTGGAGACACTATCTGGAGGGGAGCCAGTATCCAGTGCAAGTCTGGTCTGATCATGCAAATCTACAGTACTTTATGACAACTAAAGTGCTTAACAGACATCAGGCCAGATGGGCAGAGGCACTCAGTGCTTATAATTTTATCTTACTGCACTGCCCAGGGAAAAATAACCCTGCAGATGGTCTGAGTTGTCACACAGATTATAATAATACATTTTATGGGAAGGTCCTCTTACCAACCCTGCAACAAAAGCTATGACATGGTGTTGCACTAGGCTGGGACTTTGACTCCCATAAAGAACTTTTACCTATTATAAACTGTGTTTGGACCTATGATAATAAGTAAGAGGCTCAATTATCACCAATAAATAAGTGAGATGCCCATTCAACAATCAAGCCACCAACTGCACCTTCTCTTCACCTGTGCACTGTGCACTCATCTGATAGCACTGGTGATGCCCTGTGCTCATCCAGCAACATTGATTGCACCCTGTGCTCAGCCTGCTGTCCCTACATGCTCTATATTATTATCAACAAGGCAATGGCTATGGACTCTGCCTACTCTGAACTTCCTGAGACCCTCACCTCTCTACTTCAATGCATGCAGAACCTTGACATTGTGGCATAAAAGATTAAGATATAGGTGCAGGAAAAAGGGGCATTTGCAGAAGAAGGCATACTATGAACCCTGAAGATAGATGACATCCTTCAAGCTAATGATAGAGTGTATGTACCTAAAGATCAAGTACTCATTGATGAAATCCTCTGTATCAATCATGATGACCCTCAAGGGGGACATTTTAGTATCAAATGGTTCATAGAAAGCATCCAAGACAAATACTTCTGATATGGACTTTTTAAGGATGTTTCAAACTATGTTCAAACCTGTAATGTTTGCCAGTGTGTCAAACCTAAGCATTATAGACCTTTTGGAGAAATGAAAATCATACCTATACTCTCTCAATCATTTAAATCCATTACAATGGACTTCATCATCAGCCTTCCAGCTTCAAGCTTTCTTGGACAAACACATAATGTCATACTTGTTCTTTGTGACATCTATACAAAATTCACACTCTATATCCCATGCATGAAGGATATTACTGCTGAAGAACTAGCTGAAGTTATATATGCCCAGTTCTATTATACTTATAGTGTACCAAAACATCACATCTCCAATCAGAAATCACTTTTTACCAGCTAATATTAGTTAACCTTCTACTATGTTATTGGTGCCTGATGCAAACTTTCCACAGCCTTTCACCCCCAAATAGATAGTCAGATAGAATGCCAGAATCAAACTCTAGAGCACTACCTCCACTATTTTATTAATTTCCATCAAGATGACTGGACAAGGTAGCTTTCATTAGCACAATTTGTCTATAACTCCTCCTAACACAGTTCCACTGGTCAAGTACCTGCAGAAGTGCTCATGGGATACTGCCTGGAGCTCCAGATTAATGTTAATTATGTGCCTTAATCTGTGGCCACTCATGCCATGGATTGGCTAAAATGAATGGCTGAGATATGCTCTAAGCTCAAGGTCAACCTATAAAAAGCATGAGATGCATAAAAAGCCTACTATGACTCAAAACACCTTCCTAAGTCCTTTAATGTGAGAGAGTATGTCACCCTCAATGCAAAGAACCTTTGAATGATTCAACCTGTATGAAAACTTGATCACAAGTATGTTGAACCATTCAAAATTCTCCAGAGAATTGACTCTTAAGCCTACTGCCTTGAAATATCCCCATCTTTTCACAGTATACACCCTGTTTTTCACATCTCCCTGCTTGAGAAGTATATTTGCTGGGATGGAGCCTTACTGGAACCAGGCCCAGATCTTGTTGATGGAGAAGAAGAATACAAGATTGAGGTAATATTAAAAACTAGGAAGATAAAGCAAAAAGGGAATGAATATTTTGTCTGCTGACTTGGATGGAGTCCCACAGGTGACACTTGGAAACTAGAGGAAAATATCAACATCATAGAAGCATTTGAGATATTCCAAGAACAAGAAGCTCAGCAGCAAGAAAATCAAACCACCAGAAAGTGCCTACAGTGAGAATAGAAGCATCCAATAAGATTCAGGCTCAATTAATTGTATTTGATAAGACCCATGCCTGACTCTCAGCACCTAAGAAGCTTGGAACTTGCCACATTACTAGAAAACACCAAGGAAAATGGACAGCAGAGTTTCAATCAGGGAATCTGCCTGTAGGCCTTCTTGAATTCAAAATAAAAGAAATGCTAACTAGGCACTCCATGTGCACACCTCCATACCTTTTGTGCACTCAGTAGCTTGCCCATGACAGGAGGTTCATTCTGCAATTAAGGCAAGCCCACCTTCTGTCTTGTGAAACAGCAGACCCAACTCTGCTGCTCTAGATGCCCAAAATGACAAAGAAAATGCCCTGATGACACACCATGAATAAGGACTCAGTCTGAAAACCCTTCAAACTCCTCCTTCTCCTCCTTAATTCCCCCTCAAACCTCCCCATCATCCTCACCCCCCACAGGAATAACAACCCCCACAAGGGGCTGCAGGGTCCTGACCTCCCCAAGCTCCAAGCTCATGAAGTTGTGTGACATGTACTCACTGCTCTACTCATCACTCAAATCCTCCTCCTTCTCCTCCTCCTTGTTCTCCCTCCACTCCTCCCCCTCCTCTTCCTCATCCTCCAGGGCCTTGAAGGCAAGAGACATTACCTTGCAGTGGCAGTGCAACTCCCTACCCATGAGAGCAGCATCATGAGCTTACTCATGACATGCCTCCTTGTGAGGAGCTAACAGCTATTTCATTAGCTACTGAAGATCCTCCTTCTCTTCCTCCTGAGGAAGGCCCAGCTCCTGAGACAGGTATATATGCACTTGAAGTGCCATCAGGTGGTCAAGCTTGAGAGAGGGGGGCAGCTAATCATGTGGTTAGCCTTTCAATTCAAGCTTGGGGGACATATGACATGGAAAAAACCACTCTGTGCTTAGACTTATCAGTACACAAGGCTTGCACATGTGCACACAAGGCACACAACAGATGTGAGCACCTGGGGCCAGGCAACACCACTTGATGGGGTCCATGGACACCTGTTTCTGCTACTCAAGATAGTGAGTGCAGGGAATCCAGCTATGTAAGCTATCAGTGCATTTCCCCAGTCATGTGCACTGTTAGCTTGAAAAACTTATGTGAAATTAGGCCAGTGGTGGACCCAATATTGGGCTGCAGCAGCACAGGATGTAGTATGCTTAGTGGCATGGGAAGAAGGTGCAGGCACAGATGACATGGTGCAGGAGTTAATATCAATGAAGAAACAATTAAAAAAAGTAATAAAATGGTGTGGGCAGTAGCAGGCTTCTGGACATAAGGAGCATTTTGAGGGTTATAGAAGAAGAAAAAGTGGGAGAAACTCTAGCTTGAAGAAGTGTGCTCCTTGTGCTCCTCCATAGCAATGAATCAACATAACACTCAAATTGAGATTCCTCTGGAGCCTCAGGTAACAAAGTATTTGCACAATATATCCCTAGTAACAATGTACTTGTACAACTCACCTGTGGCTTATACAGACATACATAACTTGCAACTGCCTCACAGTGTATACACAAGACACCCTGAGCTTAGCTGACATAAATAAGACATCTTAGGACTTATACATCTAGATGACACTATGAAACTGACCTATGCCACTCCATGCTACCTCCAAAAGAGGCTACTACCTACAAGCACAATGATGCCAAATTGCTGAGGACAGTGATATAAGAAAAAGGGGGGCAATTATCATGTGCAAGTGTGTGCCTCCTTATCATTGCTGTGCCTAGTGCATATCAACTACACTATGCACCTGGAGTGTATCCATCTCTTATGTCAACACCCCATGCTCACTCCTTGCTTAGTCATTTCTTATGTTATCACACAATTATATATATACCTTTACTGAGGTTCCTACATATAGAAACCTCAGTGATTAGCTACTTTCCTTCAGGTACTCTACCTTCAACCTTAGTTACATCTATATTCAATCTATTCCTCCTATTGAGCTCTTCACATCATCTATTCAGCCTATGCCCTCATAATAGACTACCCTTATATAAGATTAGGATACTCAGTGCAATTCAGTTCATAATGTGGTTCACTCCAAAAACTACTGTCATGATGATTGGGAAGGTAACAAGATAGGTAAATACTATCTATAAACTATTATGATTGCCTTGTTATTAACATTTCTCTTACAGTATATAGAATCCAATCAATTTATTTATAGCATCTTTTTTTTTTAATAAGTTTCATAATCAAACCTAGGTTTATTCCTGTTCAACTTGAATTTATATTCAGATATTAGTTTGTCTCTCTCATTGATGCATTCTGATTAAATTGTGATGATAGATATATATATATATATCTCTAAGTAGTACCAACTATTATTTGTCACCACTAATATTCCCACCTTCTCTATATGAAGTGCAATTCTTAATACAAATTGCTCTAGTACAAGGACATCTATATCTATAATATAGCTTGTTAAATAATATTGTCATCTATCTCATACTCTTTGCCTTTGATAATTGATATACTCCCATTTAATGATGATGTCAATGGATGTTGCTTATTATCTCTAGATCCTTCTTTCCTTATTTATATTAGCATGGAAAATATTGGGTCTTCTGCATAATTATTCTTTATTTATTTAAACTTAAGTTCAATTCATTGGTTGGAATTTTCTGGGCTTTTATTGATTGGTAGAAGATCATGAATAATTGACCATTACCACTAATTATATTATTATAAAGGCTGCTTTATGAGTATGACTTGCATGCTGCACAATGAATCCTGATTCATTGTGATGATCTTATATGACTCTCTCTGTGAAAGAGCTCCTATATTATGATGCTTGTTTGCTCAATCCTCCTCAATCTGAACTGAAATTCCATCTATCTGCCTACTAAGGTTAAATAATAATACTATTTTCTTCTTGATCTGGAATCACCTATCCTTCATTCTTCTTTCTTCTCTATTAACAGATAGTATCTACCTTGCACCTCTGAACCCTCTACCAGCATGAAAACCCTAGATATCTCACTTAGTCAATATGAGTGTACTGAGGAGGAGTGGTTCCACTATCAGGCCTTTAATAGCATGAAAAACACAGATATAGAAGGTACTGCTGTATATACATCTAGTTTGATCTTACTTACTAATGTAAGAATAGAACATGGCTGTGGTTCTAATTGCAGAGCTTGCATGATTAAATGAGAGATTTTATATTAATATTATTAGTTAATAGAGCTCAACATTGTGCTTGCCTTTGCTTTACACCACCAAGTAAAATACACACAAGAACTAAAGCAAGTGATTGATGTGTATGAGTATATATTTATCTACACTAACCCTTATTATTTAATGGCATTACTAATTGATGGATGATATAGAGTATTGATGTAAATAAAATATATTCTTTTCAAAGTCTTAGTAGTGTTTCCATGCCTCAATTTTCTACTTTTACTAGTTCTTCTATGATCTGGGTTAGATTATTGATGGCCAATATACATTTCTGTAATTTCATAAGATAAGATGAAGAATAATAGATCACAACTTCTTCAAGGATGCTTCCATGGCCATGAATTATATTTATTAGGTGGGTAAGGAGGCAGTTAAGTTCTTATGGGCTAATGATGAGGTGAACCTCCTATTTTACATTAAACACCCAGACTGATATAATGTGGAGGCTATGATAATTATCACCCTAGATGCACAGAATAGAGTGGAGTGATGAAAGAAAAAATAATAGCTGATTCAGTTAGCATCTCTAATTATAGCTCATATTTTAATTTTGAATGAGTCTTTAGATGAAGAGTTTCAAGAATCAGGCAAGCTATCAGATGATGAGTCATAGTACCCTTTAAGAACATATAATTAAGATGAATATAGATAAGGCTATTTCTTATTCAGGGTTAAGAATAAATATGTTGAGAAGATTAAGGATAAGGGGATGATCACATATTATAAGTTAATATCTAATGTCTTAGGTTCAATCTTTTCTTAGTGGTTATAACTAATATCTTTATTAGTTTGAACCTAGGTTGAATTCATTGATTAGAATCTTTAGTGATCATTATGATTTATAGAAGTCAATACTTCCTTACTTATTTTATAGAGTAGATAAAGTAACACTCTGCAATGTGACTTGAAGGATGAGGCCTGAGTATGATAAATAATAGTATGATAAAGTCTGCTTTTTGATTGTAGCTTGTGTATATCATAATGAACCCTGATTCATTGTGATGATCTCATATAATTCAACCTCTAGATATAATACTATATTATAATGCTTATCTGCCCAGTCTTCCTCTATTCAAATTGAAATCTTAGTAAGCATCCAGCTATTATAGTTAAATAACAACAGTTTTTCTCTAATATCTCAGGACATCAATGTCTTTTAAGTTCATCTCTCAATGTTGTCCTTAAATTCTATCTTTCAAGCCTGCCTTTCAACTCTGTCTTCCAACTCTATTCATCACTGCAGATATGAAGTCCTCCTCCTATCCTGTGATTATTACTACTAATAAGGAAAGCTCCCTTCATCCTGTGATCATTGCTGCTAATGGGGAAAGCTCCCCTCATCCTGTAACTATTACTGCTAATAGGGAAAGCTTCTCTCATCCTGCAACTATTATCATCAATGAGGGAAACCTACCCAATCTATTATCTCAATGTGAAGATTACACTACTAATGAGGACTGATTCCATCATTAACTCTTCAATTCCATGTGAAAGGCAGATATTGAAGGTACTACTTCATGTGCTTATTACATCATATTACTTGCTAATGAGAGTATAGAATATGGTTGTAGTCTTAATTGTAAGGCTTGCATGATTAAATAAGAGATTCTATTCTACTACTATTAGGCTACTGAATTGAATACTGTTCTCATGTTTGCTCTATTTAAGCAGGGCAAATACATTCAAGGTCTGAAGAACTATATTTACAGACATGAAAGTATATTTCTCTTTATATATGATATTTATTTACTGATGATACTAACCTATAATTTAGTTTCTTATGTTATTTATAATAACATCAAATCTTCATGCCTAACCTACATTTTCAATTCTCTCTATATGAGCTCATCAGACCACTTCTGTGACTTCAGCTGGTCTCTTGAGGTAATGATTGGAAAACAGTGTGATATGTTCTCAAAGTTTCATGACTTAAGGAAGAGAATGGGCTATAGAGGAGCTTTCAGGGATTATACTGAAGTGGGGACAGGGTGTGCGTGTCAGGCAGCATCAAACAGGGCAGTGGCAAACACAAGAAAAGAATTGATATCAATGTTGAAGTAGAGGAATGTATTGGCAATCTATAGTACAAAACAACACAGTAATAGAATGATAAGGCAACACACAAAAGAAACAAAAGATCTATATCAAAGAAGTATACACATGCATGAGAAATCCACAAATGAACAGATGATGTCTCACAATGAAAAGGAAAATATCTATCTTCATGGCTGTGCTTGGCAGTGAAAAGCCTTGGCAAAAAATTGATCCAACCTGATGGTGGATCCTCACCACATATCTCCCCTCCCCCTGATTTGCCAACCTAGCAAATAAAAGAATGGCTTGATTTCGCAGTGAGGGCAGTGACCCTGAATATGCTGTCTCAAAAAGGAACACACAGAAGAAACAGGAACAGAACAAGGGATCAAATGGCCCTAAGCAATGAGGGTGGAACAATACATTCAATCTCAGTTCTGCATTGATTGTTGGCAGGGCAAGGAGCGCCACCACATTAGTGTGGGCGCCGGACAGGGCCCATCATTCGCATGCTGGAATTCCCCAGTGCACTGGAGAATGCTTTCATTCTCCTTCTGTTTTGATGTCTAGGATTTTTGTAGCTAGCCACAGCTGTGAATGGTGTGTTCCTCTGAGATGAAATGCCCCTGAGCTGCCTGATTTGATGGTTGTACATTCACAGCAGCAGCCTGGGGCCATTTCATCATTCAATAGTGACATTGCTGAGGGTTCTGAGTAACCAGCTTCAATCAAGGATGGAGATAGTTGTTGGAGGGCAGGAAGGCACAATTCAAAGCTGATTCTTCCTGGGCTGCAGTAAATGTGGCCAACACAGCCAGCTTCAATTTTAGGCAGAGGCCCAGACAGCACAATTCATCAACAGCTTGAACCATGGATTTGTGGGGTGGCAGCCCTGATGGCCCAAGATGGAGACTGAAGCTAGAATAGAATTGGCAAGAGGTTTTAGATGAGGAGGGCAGAGCATGGCCTAGAATGTGTAAACTACTGGGTAGAAGTGAGGCCCAGAGAAATGAATGAGCAGGTCAGCAATGAAGGAAGAGCATGCCCTAGGTAGGCAGGGCAGCCTGCAAGTGCATGGCTTTATGCTAATGATCTTATACATGATAAGATCCATGGTCCCATCACAAGGGAAAGAAAAGGTGTATTCTAGGCAGGCAGGGCAGCCAGCAATAGGTGGCAATGAAGATTGAGGCAAGCAGTGTGAGCAATGAAGAAGAAAGGGACACAAGGAAAATAGAGAGTAGAGAGAAAGAAAACATGACAGGTAAAATCAGCAGCAGAAGGTGCAGGGCAAGATATATACAGATGAGTAAGTGTAGGAAGGAAAGCAGACACAGCAAGAAAAATAAACACAGAGTAGCAGCAGACTACACATAGAAAACAAAAGAAACTAAGGAAGACACAGAGGAAACATAGAGGAAGCAAACTGAATGACACAGCAAGGAAAAAAAAACAAACATGTGCTAGTGGTGGCAAGGGCAGCAACTGTGGCAGAACAGTGGGCTCTAATTGGCCAAAACATTTCCTAGCCCTGGGGCAGGAAATCATGATTAGCTGGATCAGCTAGCTGGCATCTATCTCCTTGCAGCTATGGACTGGGATCCTGATGGTGTCTCCTTCTGCAGCTACATGGTCACCAACAATAGAATCAAGAGGAATGTTATTGTAGTGGCAGTAAAAGAAACTTCACTGGCCAAACAGCTGTTTCTCAGCATTCATCACAATCATGAAGGTATGAATCACAGCCCCCACAGCTCTCTTGCACCAGGCCAGAACATAATCCTTAGCTGGCTAATTAGGTACCAGGTCAAAAAGAATCTGCTACTCTCTCCAGACCAGAGGATCATCTCATTGCTGACATCCAATCAAAGCTTCAGAAAGCACATCAAGACCCATCACAGCCATGGTAGCAGGAAAGTAATAAGGAATGCTGCTGTACAGAACAGGCAGGCCAGAGGGTGTTAAAGATTCATGTATGAGATTTTAATTTGCCTGCAAGAGCTATTCTCATATGCTACTCTCTGAAACTTCTAAAGACTCACCATCTTTCTGGATCTCAATGAACCACAGAAGTATCATTCTCCACTCAATCATAGCCAGGCTCATGCTCCCATAGGGAATGTGTGGTATGGTGATTTGCACATCTCCCTGCTTGCAAGAAATGATCTTCCAGCTAGTCTTAAAATCCCATAAATTTTGATTGGTGAGCATCTGCAGGGAGACATCCTGAACAATTCTGCCATCCAGAAACCCCCTTCCATGAAGTCAGCAATTCCACTCAGAGATACAGTAATGCATGCCAGGGACCACAGTCATGTAGTTTGCATGATTCTCACTTGTCATGCTGACAGACCCCTGGATCATGTTTGTGCTATGATTCTCCTCAGTGAGGCACTAAATGTTGACATTAATATGCTAGAAAAATGTGCTATTCCCCTTTCTGGTGAACTTGGTGTAATAAGGGTAGGAGATGAGCCTCATCTGGTGATCCAGGCAAAGAGTAACATACCAGGCATAGTAAACTGGGTCCTGATGAATTATCTGCTGGATGATTCCATGGAGTATCATGCAGAGCCACCCCAGTGACTTCTGATTCTTTTGCTGATGGAATGAGTACATATCCTATTTATGTACTGTCATCTTTTCAAGTGTGTTGTATGTAGTGGGCACATTTCCCACAGCTATCTCCATCTAGAGCCAGAAGAAAATTGAAAGAAATAAAGAGCTATCTGCACCCCAGCCATTCAGTGTAAGGTCCACATTTATGCTTCCCAGGCTGAGGTTCTTCAACATGCTCACCCAGTTCAGTGGAGCTATGAAAGGGAGGGCAGCATGCTTCATGCAATATATCTGAAGAAGATCCTCTGGGTGGGCAGGGTGGCACCCTTTGTGAAAATAATGAAAAGTGCTGTTAGCAGTACAGATCTGACCAAGATTTCTGCAGCTATTAATGACAGCCTTGAGCCTGAATGTTAAAGTTACCTGGTTCAAACCTCAAGTCAGCAAACCAATTTTCCCTCCAAGATTGACAGTATGGTGGTAGCACAAAGAAAAAGGGGACAATAGCTTTACAAGCTGATTCAGAAGCTTAATAAGCTGGCTATCATTCAGCTCCTTCACATTATTGAGCTGAGCTTTCAAGGCAGGCTTGACATTCTGACAACACACACATTTATAATGGCTGGTCTCCTAATACTTTTCAACAGCTTCAGCAACATTAGGATCCTCCTTGTCAGCACCTTGATTCTCAAGCTCCACCATTTCTTCTGGTGACAGGCTGGTAAAATGGGAGAGGCTGACATTGAACAGGGAGGTAGCTATTGATGAAACTAATTAGCTAGAGACATGTCATAGACAAGAAGCAGGCAAACCAGGGCCAGGGTTTTGAGAAGCATCAGGCAAGAAAGCAGAAGGGGACATCAGAACTGATCCAGAATGATGATGATTATCCTGAGGAGAATGAGGAGAAGGCAGAGGCATTTGACCAGTCATATGGGAATCACATGGTGAAGCTGGAGGAGGCTGAGGCTGAAGATTTTAAGAGGGTGAAGATAGGAGAATTGAAGGTCATAGGTCAGCAGGAGTAGGAAGAGATAGTGAGGCACCAGCTGCAAGAATTTCCCCAAGGCCAACATGAAGCCCAGCAGCATAGATAGCTTCCATGTTTAATATAGGGCCAACAAAATCTGGCCTGGAGGCATTCTTAAGGTCAGAAAGCATCAGTTTCTTGTTAAGCTTTATGCCTCTCCCAGGATTCTGACACAGCTGGATCCATATTGCCTGGTTGATTCTCCTCACTACAGATGGATAGTTACAATTCCTTGTGAGGGTTACTACATATTGGCACCATTTATCCTTCTTCAGTATTGGCCAGAACTCATCAGTAACAGCCTTCCCCCAGCATTTCACACAAGTTTTATACTCTTTCAAAGTGTGATTTCAGTGAACCCTGACTGTTTCTACCACACAACCAATCTCCACTGTCTGGTGGTGGAAGTCAGCTTTAGATACCACTGCCTGCCAGGCATCATCCTCCTTCATCCATTCAAAATATGCAGCAACCTCCTCCTCTCTATCTTCATGCCTGCTCATGATCAGATTGGCAATTTCACACTGGACCTAGTAGTGCAGAGCTGCATGCCTGTCAAGGGTATCAATATACTTCTGAATCTTCCTGGTGGTTGACAGCTTTTTCTTCCCATATTCAATCAAGGCAAGGGAGTTGGTAGGCTTCAGGGCCAGGGCATGTAGATTTTGGTGGTTCAACATTTTGCAGGAAGATAGTGAGGGAAATTGTAGATGTAGCATTGTCATGAGATGTATAAGTTGATTTGAAGGTAAGGCTAAGATATCTGTGATGATGGTGAGGGAGAAGTGAAGGAGAATGCAGGGCAGAGTGCATTCTTATGGTTTTTCAAATGCGAGATGCAAAAGGCGGCCATGGCCAGCAAAATGAGAGAACAAGATAGGTATACTGCCATAAAATGAAAGAAACAAAGAAAATTGCAAAGGAATATGAAGATGCATCTGGATCCTGATATACCACTCATGCTAGCATTTGAACCATAAAGAGACAACTAATAAAGGAAATAAACTGATGAGTGGATACAGCCAAACAAAAGAAATAAAGAAAGAATGAACAGAATAAGGAAATGAACACAGCAGTCAGATAATGACTATAAAACTTTTATCATGAGGAATCAGAGACTACAAAGTATTCTCTCCCCCACCTACATCTTCTTCCTCCTCATCACTATCCTCCACTGGATCTGCATTATCCAACACTGCCAGCATCTGGTCATCACAAAGGTAAAATTTCTTTATCCAGTTACCTGCAGTGGTGTTGTAGAATGGTGTGCCATCCAGTTCTTCAAGGCAGTAAGTGCCCTTCTCATGGTTCACTTCTTATATACAATATGAACCCAACCATCAGAAGTTAAGTTTGACAGAATAGGACATCTCTATTTTAGTGTCATGCAGAAGAATGAGATCTCCCACCTGAACTGGATCACACACTAACTGCTTGATTTCATCAAATAGATCCTGATTTTTCTCTTGTGTGCACTGCAGATGAAAGGCTGCCTCCTCCAGGTCCTCATCCCATCTCTTCAACTGTTGAATCTACATGTATATCAGGTCAGCACAAGAGCAAATGGTGTGCCATGGAAGTGTCTGCCACATTGGAACTTCAAGCTCAACAGGGAGGATAGCATCATAACCATATTGCAGACAGAATGGTATTTTGCCTGTTGATTATTAAATGGAGACCCAATCCACCCACAGTGCTGAGTGGAAATGGTTGACCCAATTCCTTCCATCTACAGCAAGCTTTGCTAGTACATCTGAAATAGGGTGGTAGCCACATTCAACCATGCCATTCACTTTCACATTGTACAGTGAAATCATTATCTGCCTGACATAATACTTGGCAGTGAGAATCCTAGTCCATTTCTAATTTTCAGGCCCACCATCACACATCATTTCCTGGAAACAACCATGTCAGCATATAATATCTTCATAAATGAACTGGGTCATATGTTCAGCTTTAGCATGAGTAAGGGGCTGGCCTTCAACCCAGCCAGTGAGGTCATTCTGAGCAATAACCACACACAATTTCCCCCAGTTCTTCAGAAACTTGACAACATTGATACACCACTTATCCCACAGATAGTTGCAGTAAGTTGAATACAGTGACTCTTCAAGGTAGTTGCTTTCCTAGAACTGGCACTCACAGCATCTCTTGTAATATACCTTGACATCAGTGAACAGGCCTTCCCACTAATATTACTGAGAGACCTTATGATTGATTGCCTTGCAGCCTTTATGGCCTAACTTATCATGCATCTGAGTAATAATTTCCTTCTGCTCATTCAGATCATCTACCACATGCCTCAGCAGAATCCCTTTGCCTAACTAGTGAAATAGATGTTGCCCATGCACCACATAGTTCAGTGCATGCTTGCACCACTTCAGGAAAACCTTACAAGGGATATCATCAGGCCACTTCAAGGTGGTGAAATATCTGGCAATTGATTCACTGTGGTCTGAATAGGATGGTGAAAGAACATGGGATTCTTTACTGTCAGCATCATCAGGAACATTGAAGTCAGAGACAGTGATAGAAGCCATACTGACACAATTGAGCTCTACCTCAATGAATTCATCAATATCTTGATCCTCAGGTACCTTACCATCAGCAGGCAGTCATCAAGAAAGACTATCAGCAGCACTATGAATCCATCTAGGAACATGATAAATGTCAAAATTGAACATTCAAATCCAGGCAAGCCAGTTAGTTACCAGAGCACCAGGAAGATCAGTAGCCATTCAATTGAGCTGAGCAATCAAGGTTTTTACATTAGTTTCAAGAATGAAGTGAACATCATACAGGTAATATCAGCATTTCTTCAACATTTTGAGGATAGCTCAGTACTCTTGCTTTCCTACATTATATTTTACTTCCACCAGGCTCCAAATCCCACTTTCATATTAATAGAGATGAAGCTTCCTGTTCCCAACATCTTGCTGGCTCAGCATTTCTCCCCAGTCATACTTGCTGACATCAGTTATAACCATAATATCCCCAGTATCATTAGAATAATCAATGCAGCACAGAGTAGGAGCAATTATCAGTGCCATCTTCAGAACTGACATGGCATTCAACTGCTCAGGTCCCCAGATGAAAAAGGCATTTTTCTTGAATAACACATAGATTGAGTTGGAAATGAGGGCAAAGTTTGGAATTCAGATGCAATAATACACACAAATACTGATGAAGGCACAAGCCCCAGTGATCTCAGTTGGTTCAGACTACTCAATGATTTTGACAATTTTAGTGGCCTCAGGGTAGCACCCATCAGCATTGATGACATACCTAATAAGAATCATGCTGGAGCAGCTGAACTCAGATTTTGCAACCTAGATGCATGTATTTGAGAGTTCAATGCTGATCAGGGTCTGATCCAGATTTTGAAGATACTTTAAAATAAACTGGTAAATTCCTGGCATGACCTCTTTATCATTGTATCAAGATTGCAGACCTTTCACACCAATGTTGTCCATGAAATTATCTGCCTGGTGGGGAATATTCAAATAGAGAATGCAAGCCATGACTCAGCAGAAGGTAACAATAGAATTTATGGTACCCTACAGCAATATTATCTGGTGAAGAAGGCTAATTGGGGTTTGAAAGGCAGTCATGTTGTGACTATCCTCATGCAAAGTGATCTGGTTATATCCAGAAAAGAAATCCATCATGCTGATAATAACTTGCCCAGCAAAATCTTCTGCAAAAGCATCAGCACTGGAAGGAATATAGGCATTCCAAACCATAACAGCATTTATATCCATGCAGGCATTGACAATTTGGTATTTCCCAGACTCCTTCTTCTTGATGAGGAACCATTTATTTCAATATGGGCTGTGATAATATTTGAAGACACTGGAATCAACTTACTCACAAAGCATTTCTATGACTGTCAGCAGCAATTTTTGAGGAACAGGAAACTCAGGAGCCTGCCACACTTCATACTCAACAGCATGAATCTTAATTAGTGGAGAGACCTCTTCAGCCAGTTTTCTGCAATCACTGAAGCTCCATACCAACACCTTCTTCCATCTAAGTAGGATCTCAATCAGCAGCTCACACTCCTGAGGCATCAAGATTGATTCAATTCAAAGCTTTTCTATTCTGTCAGGCATGAGGTGAGAACTGTGTGGGCAATTCAAGAAATGAGACATAATTAGGTGATCATAAGGTAAAGATAGATTCTTTGCAGATTTGATGTTGTTTTGATATCATTTCTGATAAATCTCTCTTCATTGATCTGTCCTATCAGGCATCCCTTCATCTGTCACTGGCATATTGAGAGGCTGAATCTTATCCACTTTTCACTTGTACAGCATGGCAACAATTAGGTGATAAGATCAAGGAGAAGGCTCAGTAGAATCATAGAGAGGAAGGTCATGCAGTTGAATGTCACAAACTCAATGAATTTCAGAAACAGAGCACTACAAGAAAGGAAACATAGCACATAAGAATGGCTGAAAGCACTGTCACAGAATGGCAGGAATGTACAGCAGAGATTTCTGGGGCAATTGAATAGCAACCTCTAATTGACTGGAGGTATTTATTGGCCCCAGGCCAGGAAATTGTGATTGGCTGGATTCCCTCTCACTGCTCTCACATGGTAGAATTTCTATCTCACCATTCACCACACTAATGCTGCTGACTCTGACTTCATCTCTTCACTCACCACTACCATCACAAAGATCAGTCAGACTCAGCACATCTAGTTTAAAGATTGACACTTATCATAAAGATCATTCAGCTGTCTGTCACTATAGTCTCCTGGAGAATAGCTAAGGAAGGAGATCTGATTAGTTTCATCATCTGAGTCAAAAACTATAACAGTGATGCCACCTACATTATCTGTCTGTCATGCTAACCAAGTCACATTTTCATAGGGATAGCCTAGAATGCACTCATGGGAACCACACTCTAGAATGAAGAAGGTTTGAGGTATAGATATAGATTCAACACAAACTAGGACATCCTTATAGATTCCAATGATGCCACTGTGCTGACTATCAGTGCTGAGGATCAGCTTAAGAGTGTCTTTCTGAATGATCAGGCTAAGACTCAAGGCAGTGCTCTTCACCATGCAGTTGATTTCTGCCCTGCTGTTGAATATAACCTCAGTTCACCCTTTTCCAATACCTACAGAAAACTTGATATGGCCAATGAATATCAGGTTCCATCAGAATTCATATTCCAAGATATGATGGGAGGGCTGAACAAAGGAGACTCTGACAGATTCTTCCTCAATCATATACTGTTAAACTTCAGCCAGAAGATTCTGGAAGAACATCTGCTGTAGCTGGGCAGAGCAGGCTATAATATTCTTGAGCTAAATTTCAGTGATCTTTTGACACATGATTTTCTTAAAGACTGTCTGGGTTATAGTAGCACAGTTCTTCTTGTCCCTCATTTCAACAGATAGTTTCAGCCCTTTAGGCTTTCTGGGACAGTAGAGAATGATTTTCTTCTGGATTTCAGGCACTTTAGCTATCTCAGCATTAGGCACAGCTTCATCAATCAGCTGAGTCAGCATCTCTTCTTGCAACTGGCCATTAATGAGGATTTACAAATCATCAGGATCAGGCAAAGGTAAGATAATGTTCTCAACAAATGAAACCGATTTTTAGGAGCCATCTGAATAGCAGCCAGCCCTTCAAGAGTGGGTGGTAGATAGGGCTTTCTCTTTTTCAATTCAGCTAGAGAGTGTGGATTGATTTTTATCAGCAGCTGACTCTTTACCCTTACTGTTCCCTACAGCAGCCTGAGTAACCATCATGCTAGCAACCTCTTCCACCTTGCTGTCTGAGTTGCCCTCTTCCGCACCACTTTCGAACCCGACATCGCATATGCTGATAAAATTGACT
>JANTQG010000011.1:0-42588 GCA_032988185.1 Onygenales sp. PD_12
GGAATTCGGCCAATTCGAATTCGATTCGGAATCGATGGATTCGGTTTACACACTGGTGCCAGCCACTGGCCACGTTGAATGGATTGGATCTTGATGTTTCAGGGGTTAGGGCTGGTTAGGGCTGACCCGTGGACTAGGGCTAGGACAACCCAGAACGGCAATGGCAGCCCTAATTGGCTTGGCCTGAAGATCATCCTATCCAGCCCCTGAGCGGCTGAGCCCCTGAGCTGGTTTTGATAAACATTTGCCTGCAGGATTCAGCAGTTCTGTTTATTCGACGCCAACAGCGAGGAGGCATCTCTCCTAGTCAACTAAGGCGTGTCAACTAAGCTGTGTCCATCTGGTTGGTTAGGCTGTATTTATAACTCGGGATGTTGGTCCAGCATCAACCCGCCTTCTCTACACAAATGTGCATGTTATGGAGTCCAATATAACAGAGTCCACCTGGCGAGCTTTAATTGTGCCTACCCTTTGGCTGCGGCAATCAGACGAGCTGATTTCGACACTAAATCAGGAAATACCCAAGGCCTAGCAACTCTGTTTTGTCAGCAACCCTATCCATGCTGCACCCCTATCTCCTCGCCGATGGTATAATTAGGGGACGGGGTTCGGATTCCCAAGACTCCTAGCAACAGTCCTGTGCATTTTCAAAGCATACGAGCCAATAATCACATCATATATGCTTTCAGACAACACCGCGGAGTATTTCAGCTTTTAGTCATGGCAGCATGGGGGAAAACCGAACACCCCGAGTTATTAATGGGCCCGCGGGAGAGGAAAGAATTCCATCATCCACTTTTTGCTCCATTTCTACCATCCGACTCCCAAGACTCGTTACTGATCTTCTTCGTGAGCTGGAGACAAGCGGTATGCGCCTCCGCTCTTCGTCTAACGCGGGCATGCCGCCGGCTTCTTATAGCACTGGGAGAACCCCTATTTCGCCCACTTCATACCAGCGGCCATCGCTCCCCTTTTTGTCTCTTCTCTTTCTCTCCGTTTGTATTTTCCTATCGTTGCCATCGATCACTATCGCCCAATCCGATAGGGACTGTTACTGGCCAAATGGGGTTCGAGACTCATCAACAAGTTCAGGCAAACTCGTGCCGTGCTCGAATGAGGGGATAAGTTCCTGTTGCAACCCCGGGGATGCGTGTATGGAGAATGGCCTATGCGGTGCATCATTTATTGGAAACGTGGGTTTTTATTCCTAATTATCCGTACGATTCCCTTGCCGTCTATGGAATGGACATGTCCGTTTGAATCATAATACTCCAACAAACCTGCCCGGTATACCCATTGAGACTATTTATTTATTCATATATCTACCAGCTTTCAAAAACTAACCTCACGTGTATCAATAGCCATATCGAGGCGGCTGCACAGACCCAAACTGGAGCGATGAAGATGCTTGTCCCAGCATGTGCAATGATTGTAAGCAGGGCGGTTCCCCCCATTCCCCCCCTTTCCCACCCCCTTTTTCCAATCCTCTCAACCTCGACCTCTACCACCCACCTCACCAATCTAACCAACACCACCACCACACATCAACCAGTCTACGAAAAACGCACAGCAGTTCTATTCCCCTGCCCCGCCAACGCCGACGGTGAATGGAAATGGTGGTGCGGCGACACAACCGGCGGCAGAACCTGCCACGAAGCCGACACCTCCACATTCTTCTTCTGGAAAAACGGCCCTATTGATCACATCGCCGGCGCCAGCCCGCCCGTATCCAGTGCAGTCACCAGTGACGCCTCGCTTTCCACGTCCACTTCTACTTCTACTCCCACTTCCTCCACCGGATCCAACTTGCCTACCACCGTCAACCCTTCATCAAACCCTTCCCCCACGCCTGATCCAGAAAATAAAAACAATAATAGCAGTAGCAGTGACGATGGCGACATGGTGAAGAAAAGCACCCCAATCGCCGTCGGGCTGGGCGTGGGTGTCCCCCTTGTGCTGGTCGCGGCGTTTCTGGGCGTGATGTATTATCGCGAGCGTGCGGCCAGGGTGAGGGTGGAGCAGTCTGCGGCTTTGCTGCGGGGTGGTGGTGCGGAATTCAAGTATCAGTATGGTGCAGGGGAGGGGACGATGAGGTTGAATGAGCCGATGGAGTTGCCGGCGTCGGTTGTGCATGAGATGAGGTCATGAGATGAGGTGAAGATGGGGGGTCATATTCGTTGTTGTGTGTTTGTGCTTCTTATTACTAACTATATGTATATACATATACATGGTGTTTGGTTCCATTACTTGGGATGGAGAAAGGGGGGCGAGGTAGCGAGGGAGGACAGGGGATGGCAGGATTGTTTCCTTGTCCTGTTAATATCGCGAGCCTCGAGCGGTTTCGTTCTATCTTTTGCTTGGAGTTGGGAGATCAATAAACTCCATTCCAATGTCTGCTCATTAGCCGTTTCCAACCATTTGAAGCGGATCACTGAGCAACCCCGTCCTGGACATAATAGAAAATCTCTGAAAATTGCCTCCCATCAGCATGACCGACTAAATCCCGGCATAATCTGCACAGAAACGTGAGATGGCGAGCACTATATTAAAATGATTAGATATGTCAAGTCAAAAGGAAATGAAAAAAAAAAATGAAGGTGGTTACAAAAAATGAACGACAAGAATACAATTTACAATTTTCAATATTTTTCACATTTTTCAATCGAAATCTACGAAACCATTGCCCCCTAGTACATACATTATATAGTATCCCCTATCAACGGCCCGGAACGATAGCAGCCGTGGGAGGCGCCGACGCACCTCCATGGTTCCCTGGATTCGTAACATTACTCGCATGGGCCAACAAATACTTACAACACGTAAGCGTACGCTTGCACGCGCGCGTCCACGTCTCGTCGTTCTGGTTGAATCCGAGTTTAATACTCGCGTCGCCTATCTTGTCTCGTTTGATCTCATAGGGAAGTTTGAAGCCGATGATCTGTGCCTGTAGGGCACGGACTGCGGGGGAATGTTCGTCCGTGTTGGCTTGGCGGGGATGTCGTTGGGACGACGGGGATTGGGGAGGTGAGGATATGCCTGTGGGTGTTGTTTCCACGTATTTGCCTATTTGGCGAAGGCATTCGAGGAAGGCGACCATGCCAGCATCAAATCGGCGATGGAGGCGGGGAAGGTTGAGGGGGAGGTCACCAGAGGAGTAGAGGTCTAAGGATGTTATTTTCGCGGGAGGAGAGGTGTCTGGTTGGTTTGTGCCGTGAGTGGCGCGATTAGGTGTGGTGTTGGGAGATGATTGGTTTGGCGGTTGTTGAGGGTATTCGATTTTGTCAATTTTGGATGTAGAGCCCATGGGTTTTAGTCTGTATCCTTGGAATTGGAAACCAAGTTTCTCAGCGATGGTCGCTAGGAGGAGAAGCGTTTGCCCCCACGCGGCGTTTATCTCAGCCCATTCAACGGACGGATTTGCGAGGCGGCCAAGTCGTAGCCCGTTGATGGTCCCGAAGTATCCATCGTGGCTTATGCAGAAAGTGTCATTGTAGACGTTTGTACGCTGAAGCCGTTCGAGTTGTCGAGAGTCATGGTCGTATTTCATGTTCAAGCCATCTCGTTCATTCTGGAATTCGGATAGCGTCAACGCAAACCCGTTGCGCTCACGCCAAAACTGCTCCTCTTCTAGATCTAACTGACGCGACTCATCCTCTAATTCTGCAATCTCTATATCGACTGCAGCTTTTTCCTTCTCTAGTGCGAGAAGTTCCTGGAATGCCTTTTCTTCGGCTTGCACGGTAGCTTTGAGGTTATCCTCGGCAGCCTGCACTTCTTCTGGTGCCGGGATAGAATTATTCAAGTTTTTCAAAAATGATATGTATGCATCTCTCTCTTTCGTTGCCGTCTGGAGCCGTTTTTTTAGGCCGTCAACAAGCATATCAGTACATTCGGTACATATTGGATGGTCAATATCCGAACGTGCGGATATGATGTCAAATAGATGAGCAGTTTTCTCGATCTGATGAGAGTATGTCTGACCGTCATCCACTGCTGACTGGGTATCTGGTATGCTTTGCGATCCTCTTTTCGACCCTTGACGGCCATAACCATTCACTGTTGGTGCAGCGTGCGCAGGTACAACTTGTGACTCGCTCAGCATCACAAATGACATACCGGGTCCATCTTTTACCCCCACTCGGGACTGCGCAAGAGATCCTGCAGAGTTATTTCGCGGTGCGGGGAGCGTCCTACTATAAACGGGGGAAGTAGCTCGTTGCGATACTTGATTGTATAGTTGTTGTCGTTCGGGGGGGAAGGGAGGGCGGGGGGCGGATTTGCTGGAAGGGTCCGGTAGCGACTTGCCAGTCGAGCCTGGCTCCTGTTAGCTTTCTGATAGATAAGTAGAAGAGCAAGACTCACCTATGAGGAGATCAAAGGCAGCTGGGTTGAGATCCTCGATGGACGCATCGACCTTCAGCGGAGTCCGGCACTTTTGACAATACATGGTTGCGGCCCCAACGGGTTCCAACACTCATGGCTGAAGTTAACTAGCGGTAAGGGTATCGGAAGCTTGAGAAGCTATGTCCAGGCCTCGTCGAACATTCCAGGTCGTTTGTTGAGTGGTGTGCATGGCGAGGATGGAGGAGGTTGGCGGCAGGGACCGATGATGTCGCCTGAGGAGCTTGGTGGCCGATTAGATAAGGCGCGGCGCACGGTTGCCAAGTGAACTAAAGCGGCGAAATAGCTTAATTGAGCCTCGACGATATCAACAAACAGTCTGCGGAGTCTGCGGAGTGCTCCAAGCAGCTGTTTTCCTTGCTTCTCGTGCCAGCCAATTCAAATTTGCAGGTAAGATGGCTAGACCTATTCTATGTTGCTCTCTGGCCTTTCACTGACGCGGAGAAAGACTCTAGGATTCAACCAACCCTTTCCTCGATATCGGATTTACCTCCCCGAGTAATAATGCAACCGCTGGCGACCCTTATTCTAGGCTACGAAATCACTTACACAAGCAATTTGCGAGCTTAATTGTTCATCCACGCGCTAAATCATAAATCCTCTTCTGAGTTCTATGCGCCTAAAGCTTTTGCCATGGAGAGGCCGACGAAACGACCGCGCATATCGGAGCCCAGAGATGCGAATACATTCGGTGCGCCCCATGAAATAGACGTGAACGCCGCCCGCCAGGCGAACGATTTGCGCCTCAAATCTCGGTTCGAAGATATATTCGAAAAATATGGAAAGGACTTCGGCTCCGTTGGCGACGAGATTGACTTGGCAACGGGGAAGATCATTGTGAACAACGGACATATCGGGAGGATGAGAAATGAGCAGGATCTCGGCGAACCAGCGTGGAATTTGGCTGACCCATTTGGCGAGGACGATTGTAGCCTAGATGCGCGGGCTGAAGATCTCGATACTCTCACAAGGGGGAATGAAGTTGATTATACGGTACATGGACTACGGCATGGAGATGGTTTGGGATTTGGGAAGACCCTGCCAAACGTTTTCGATGGCGAACCTGAGTTATCGAATTTAGGCGGATGTCTGTTTGGGGAAAAATCATTTCGTGATGATGACATGCTCCAAGAAGCCCCAAGTGGCCCAGGGCTACCGTCGAGGCCTATAGATCCGCTCTGGGAAACTCCAGATATCGGCGAGAAGATTTTTAGCTCCTCTCCCGCCCCCCCAACTGTTGCGATCCCCGAGAGGAGACGAACTTCTTCGCCACCAAACGCAGGTTCAATCTGGGCTGTTCCACAAATCCGGCGGCGGAAAAAGCCACGAACAGGGAATAGAAAACCTTGTGGAGGATTACGCCTAGAAGAATCAGCAAAACCCAAAGACTCCGGCACTGCTTCGGATTCGGATGACCCACTGCAAGATGACTCTCCTCGGAAGTCAACACCGACAAAAGTTGGCAATTACATTAAAGCAAAGCCTTCTTCGGGTTCCCCCGATAGTCTAAAGCCTAATGGGCATATTGTCGAATATGTCCGACTGAAGTCGCCACCACTTAACGGAACAAACGGAATCCACGTACCCATTCCATCGTCTGATGTTACCATTCAAAATCCATTGTCACCGGATCACGAGAAGCAAAGCTCCGAACCACCTGCAAAAGTCGAGGTTCAAGTAAATGATTCCACCGAAAGGGAGATCCTATCGACGACAGAAATTGATGAACTCCCCAGAGATCTGGAATCACCCCAAATAACACCCCTACCGGAAAAGAATATCGGTTTACAAGCTAAGAGGCACCTGGAAAATGAGATACCACTCACCCTAGAAGTTGACAAGTCCTTGGGGAAAGAAGAACTGCTTCCACCAGTAACCTCATCGCCAGATCAAGCATCACAGCAGATAGCAGCCAAACGTTCTGTAGAACACGATACAGCAAACAAACCGGAATGTGATGCGGCCTTAGCGGAACAAGAATCAGTTCTACAAATGACAACCCCCAAAATGGACAAATGTTTGGGCGCTAAAGCCGAACATTTTACTCCTACTGAAATCAGGACCGTTTTAACCCAAAGGATATTACGAAAACGACCATGGAAAGAGGTTCTACGCTCCGTACCAGAGAAGACCCCTGCACAAGTGAGACATTGGTACCATGTCCGCTTTACAGATATAAAGAACTTTTCGTCGCGCATACCTTGGCCAGCGATGGACAAAACTAGGATGGGCGATCTGGCACGACAACCTGAAGTATCTTGGGAAACTTTGAAAACTGTATTCAAAGAGCGAGAGATTGGGGAACTAGAGCACGAATGGGCCGTGACATGTCTGGGTGAGGAAGCATGGACGAATTGTTGTAATTCGCCCAGACTGTCGGTCCAACTTGAAAAAACAAAACTTCAAACGCCCCCCAATCTGCCGAGAAAGTTTCCAGCTTCGAAGTCGCCCTCACCCCTGAAATCCTCTCAAACAATTCAAGCAGTCCAATCTTCCCCTGCACCTCAGACGCCCAGAGTGTCTACCGCCACGCAATCTGACCGAATGGACGAAATATCTGATAGTGACGATCCCCTTTCCGAGGCTTTTGGGCTGGCATGGAGCGGGTCAGGATTATCAGCTATACAAATTGATACTCCCCCGAAACCACCGAATCCGCAGAATAGACGGAGCCCCTTGAAATTGGCAACCACACCATATGCTGCACGTTCTGAAAGAAAACAATCCCGTCTATCCTGAATACTAATTATTTCCTGCCGCGAACGAATATGCACAGTTTGACGTGGACAGAGTTTCTATTGGCAAACATCGTTTAGCAACTCCCCCATTGGTTAACACTTGATGTACCGGTTTTCACCAGATTGTATCTTTATGGGACCTCTGAACAATATTGATCATGTTTTCCCATTCAACCAACATATGTACATACTATTCTGTTATTATTCCGTCGCATTGAGGACATCCTCAATTTTGGTATCCACGGCACCTCCCACGTTTCCGGCCTGTTCCCAGAATTTTGATAAATGGCGGGTGCCTGAATCACACAGAATTGTCACAACCCTATGTCCGGGCCCCAACTTCATCGCCGTCTTGACCGCAGCGAAACCTGGTAAAACATCCTGTCAGCAATTTTCTCCCACAGGGAAAACGATGGTCAAATAAAAGAGACCAGAGACTCACAATTTACAGCACTGCTGCTCCCGACAAATATTCCATCTTTCTCCACTAACCACCGCGCCATTGCAATAGCCTGAGCATCCGTGACTCTAACCGCATCATCGATCAACTCTCTTCCTGCTTCGAAATTCGCAGTGACCCGGTTAATACCGATACCCTCGACGATGGTGTCCACCTGTCTCCGTCTTCTCGTGCCCTCGCGTTCCTTCACATCGAACATGACACCATACCGAATGCGATTGAAAAGCCCACTACCCTGGGGATCAGCCAGGACGACAGACATATCGGGTAGACGAGGTTTCAGGAATCGCGCGATGCCAGATATCGTGCCTCCTGTTCCTGCACCTGCGACAAATGCATCCAGCTTGCCGCCGCACTGTGTGTAGATTTCCGGACCTGTGGTTCTGAAATGGGCCTGCCAGTTAGCTTCGTTTTCAAACTGGTCGGCGAAGAAGCCTCGTCCTTGTTTTGCTGCCGCGTGCGATGCAAGAATTTCAGCTTCTGGCGTTTCAGATACTTCATGTTCATGATGATGTACAGGCACACGGGCTGAGGATGAGCGGACTGGAGATGATTCTGGCGATGGAGAGTGAGATTTTGCGAGAGCTCGGGCGCGGTTTACGAAATGGCCTGTTTCTACGATCGGGGCGGGGGGCACACGGTCTACGACTGCCCCTAGTTTGAGGAGGAGATTTGACTTTTCTGTTGATTGGTCGGATGGCATGCAGCTGTTTGGTTGTATTAGTATATGAATGGGCGTTATTATCGAAGGCGTGAAATACAAGCAATGGAGAAATAAACATACATATGTGCCAGATATCCCCTGGCTCTAGCTAGCGTGGCGAGTGAGATCCCAGTGGATCCTACAGTGCCTTCATATATGGCGTCTCCGGAATAAGGATGAAGAAGGCCTTTTTCCTCTGCCTGATGTAGTGTTAGACCACTGGTGTCTTGAATATCATATAGGCGTCACGGCTCACCATTTGGATAATGCTTAAAGCCACCCGGTCTTTTGGGCTGTTGCCCGCTCCATTGAGAAACTATCAGACATGTTAGAGAATTAATTTCAGCATAAACAACTGCGAGATTGCTTCATAAAACAATGTTTTAACATACTTCAGCCTTTGCTAATATTTCACAACCCGTTGCCTCAGAAAGCGACTTGATCCGAAACAGCGGAGTGTTTCCAATACACCCCTCTATCCCGTCGACAATCGGAGGAGGCGCAGGTCTGCCAGGTAAACCGTACTGCACACCGTCTACTATTTCACCATTTTTTATTTCTATTCCCGTAAAATCCTGTGGCTCATTGCGACCTTTCCGCCGCCGCTGTTGGTAGTGGCGTTCCAGGTGTGGGTAGATGTCCTTGATGCCGAGGGCGAGAAGCACGCCAGCGAGGAACGCGGCGGAGATGTAGAGACGGGAATTGTCGGCCATGATCAATCAAAGCAATAGGGTACCATTGCAGGTATAAAATAAGGGGGCATATACATGGAGATGGGAGATATCAACATAGAAGAAACAAGGAAGAAGCAACGATGATTTTTGCCAAGACAGATTCCGTCGAGAAGCTTGGGCCACCTCCGCTCCCAATACTTTTTCATCACCAACTTCCAACCTCCGACCCCCCTCTCCGCACCGCCCGACCTCCCGCCCTGCTGGCAACAATGGATTCGCCTGTTGTCGCACATATCTTCCGGCAGCTATTTCGCCACAGAGGATGTCAGATCCCTCACCCGCACTCCTGCGTGCTTGCTCGCAACCCAATTCAGTCACGCGCGTCGCCAGTCCAGCAGCGCCGCACATACGCCAACAAACCCACGCTCAAACGCAAGGACCCAGAGGATAATACCTTTTGGAAACACAGGACAGATGATTTCCCCGGGGATATGACCAAGGAGATGCGGGATTACCCGTTGGTGACGTCCACTGACCTCCGGCTACGTCCCAATCGACCCCGGCGTGTGAAGATGTTAGCCAGAGACTTTATTGAAGGTAAGTCGAATGCGCTTGCAGGAGGAATATCTAAGGATTTGTTTAGTTGACGGTCTTATTTTTCTTTTTTGTAGATAGTTTGTATAACCCGCATTACGGCTACTTCTCGAAGCATGCGACCATTTTCACACCCGGAGAGCCGTTCGATTTCAATAAAATGGATGATGGGCCCGAGTTCAATCGATTGGTTGGCCAGCGATATCAGGAGTTTGAGGACAAGTTGGATGCGCAAGAGTATAACGAGACTCGACAATTATGGCACACACCGACTGAGCTGTTTAAACCATACTACGGAGAAGCAATTGCCCGGTACCTAGTCACGAATTATAAGCTGACGCTATTTCCCTACCACGATTTAATCATATACGAGATGGGAGCTGGCAACGGGACGCTCATGCTGAATGTTTTGGATTATATACGAGACGTGGATCCGGAAGTCTACCAGCGGACGAAATTCAAGATCATAGAAATCTCCCCGGCGCTCGCCAGCGTCCAGCAGCAAAATCTCAACAACTCGATCCATGCCAGCGGACACAAGGGACACGCGGAAATTATCAACCGCTCCATATTCGAATGGGATACCTACGTCCACTCACCATGCTTTTTCCTGGCGCTCGAAGTCTTCGATAACTTTAGCCACGACGCCATCAGATATGACCTAGAAACAGGCCAACCACGACAAGGGTGCGTGCTTATCGACACCAACGGCGAGTTCTACGAATACTACGTCCCGAACTTGGACAGTGTAGCGTCGAGGTACCTTCGAGTCCGAAAGGCCGCTGCGCGACGACCATTCCCCACCCCCCTCCGCTCGCCCCTTTTGAGAAAGATCCAATCATCTCTGCCCTTTGCGCCCAACATGACGTTGCCAGAATATATACCCACCCGATTAATGCAGTTCTTCGATATTTTGCACTCCTACTTCCCCGCCCATCGACTCGTCGCAAGTGACTTCAGCAGCCTCCCCGACGCAGCTCCTGGCTATAACGCCCCTGTTGTCCAGACACGGTACCAGCGAAGAACCGTCCCCGTTTCAACTCCATTCGTAGGTTTATCCCCTTAAGCTTCTTTCCCCTACCTCCTCACTCACCATGCCCCAACAACAACAATAACAAACGCTAACCCCGTCCCGCCCACAGGTCCACCAAGGCTACTTCGACATCTTCTTCCCAACCGACTTCCACCTCATGGAAGACGTCTACCGCGCCATCACCGGCAAGCTGACGCGGGTATCCAGCCACGGCGATTTCTTGGAACGATGGGCATATGTGGAAGACACGGAGACGCGGAGTGGAGAAAACCCGCTGTTGAATTGGTATAAGAATGCCAGTGTGATGACTACGGCGTGATAGGTGGCGCCGCAAGTTTTTTGCGGAGAGTCGGTGTGATTGATATATATATGTATCTCCTTGTCTGCAACCCAGGGAAATTTAAGCGTCTTTTTTTTTCCTTTCGTGGATCTTTATTGCCGTGAGTGATTGATAACCGGCCACCCCATATATTGACCAAAAGCGCAAACAGGGCTACAGACGAGGAAATAAATACCTTTGTTTTTTTGGAGCTGCGATACTTGTATATTATATCTTTTAGGCTAGGTATTGGTGCTATTTTTGGCGCAAGCTTACTTACAAGTATTTTTGCATAGCTAGCTATGAATCAATGTTAATTGCATCCATATATCCTAAGCTTGTGATGGGAGACTAGCGTCTATTTAAACCCATTCGTTCAACTAGATAGATCCAATGGTCAATGGAAGCCATGTCGAGCACCGCTTCCATTTACCGTCGTTTGGCTCAGCCTATCCAATCGTATGTTACGTTATCCGTAGACGATGGATAAAAAGAGCTAGACACTATTCATAAAGGCGTTGATTTCACTTTTGCAATCTAATAAAAACCCCGATAAGGCCTGTTATAAAAAAAACAATGTGTGACAAGCAGGTAAAGTTATCCCATAACTCCGCCCGCCGCGCCGGATGTTGTCATTAAAACGCTTAAAAAGGGAAAGAAAAAATTGTGACTATCCGTCCCCACCCCGGGACGAATCAACAGGGAGCTTGAGCTCCCTCTACATCGTCCGTTTCCGACGACGAAGACCCCAAACTTTCCATCTCGGCTGCTGTTGCATGAGAGCAAGATACGCAGGATCATTCTTAAAGTCTTCATCACGGAATTTCTAATAATAGCAAAAAAGCACCAGTCAGCAACCTCATTAAAAAAGAAAAAGAAAAGAGCTTAGAAAAAGAACCTCACCATTCCCGGCCACCTCTTAAAATTCCCCCTCTCCTCCGTCATCATATTCCACCCTTCCTCATAGTCATATCTATGCCCGTCTGGATCCGTCGTGCCAGGAGGGTAAAACGCAACCCCATCCAACGGCCGTTGTCGCCAAACGGTATCCGCAATTTTCCCCGGTGGGGTAGCTTTCAGCGCCTCTTCGTTGGAGGTCTTGAGAGCTTGGATCGGACTGAGTTTTGAAGACCTGTTCTTCTCCCGGCACGCAGCGTCGAACGGGCCCTCGTGGTGATAGTGGAAGCCGCTGATGTCGTCTAGGCGGTCGATGATGTCTGGTTGGAAATGAGTGCTGCGCCGGTGGCGGCGGGAGCGGGAGGAGGGATGGGGAGGATCCTGCTGACTACTATGTTGGGAAGAGGCTCGTTTGGTATCGTTGTTGCTGCTGCTGTTGTATGTTGGAGGTTGTGGGGAGTGGCGGGAGGATGGGTAGAGGGCTGAGTAGGTGGGGGGAGATATGGCTGAGTGGTGACGTTGATGCTGATGGGGGTTAAGGCTGCTTCTGCTCTGTTGGGAGATGGCTGTGGTTAACATGGTGGATATGGCCCCTTTCAATGGAGCTCAAGGTTGTAAAGTTGGTAGAGGAAGAAGGGGAAGGGAGCTTGAAATCTCAATAGGAAGTAGAACAGTGTGATCGAAAAGACTGCCGTTAAGCTAGAAGTAGAAATGTACGGGTATTGCGGATGTAGTTGGATGGATGAGTGGAGCATATAGTTGTGGTTGTTGATGGATGGAGTTTGCTGGTTGTTCTCGCCGAAGAAATGGCCAAGGGATGTTAGTTGCTACGTATGCAAGGAAGGCGTAGTTGCGTATTTGCCAAAGATAGTATATTCTCTCTATTATTCATCATCTGTTGCACAACAACCGCCAACGTCAGCAGGCGCAGGGAGGCTTGGAAGTTGGAAGTTTGAGGTTGCCGATAAGATAAACTCATCGGGTGGGGCCCTTGACGCCATGCATTCGTAACCGTGGATCCACTTCTGCAGCCTTGGCATCCGCCCGGCAGACGCGGCTACTTGGCGCAGAGCCAACCAATCAGAAGACGAGAGAAGATTCTTCGAAGAATACTTCGACAACGGACAGAGTGAGCCTAGCCAGTTGAACAACATCTATGCTGAATGATAAAAGCCTGTGTTTAATGTGTTATGCACAGCCCCAAGGGCCCTCTAGTCCAGTCTAATACTTTTCATTCGCTCCTTCCGTCTCTTTCTTCTCAGCCGTATTTCGGACATCGCTTGAAACTTATATTAACCAGGAACGCGAACGAGGTCGCTTTGTTTAGTCGTCTTTGGTTGTATAGGATGATGTTTGTAACTATTGATAGGACTATATTTTGAAGAGGTCGGGTCCAACTAGTTTAATAAATGACTCTAATACGACGAGGAAGGGAACATAATACCCTAAGGACAACCTCCCAGCGCTTGGAAACCGAGTTCAATGGTTTCATAGGAATATAATTTCACAATATCCCAGCACTTCCCCGCCTCCACAACCGAATAAAAGTAATCCCAGCAGCATGGTCATGCGGGCATATTTGTGTAAGAGGGTTGAACGTAGTTAGAGAAATCCATGAGGAGAAAGATGATTGATTCCTTTGTCTAAGTTGGCGGATTTCGCCACTATTTATAGCTACTGACACGTGATTGCCCGAGATAATGAAAATCTAAGATACCATACAAAATAGGTGTAGAAAACAATAGGGACGATCAGTTATTATCGCTATTGAGAAGGAAACAATGAAAAGACCATTGATGCAGAACTGAATGACTGAATAATAGAGGATCGGCCTCTCGCAGTCTGCAGGCGCTTGGGGCGCGTACCGTACCGCTTCTCACAATTTGGCACATTTTAACAACTTGAATCTTGTAATCCGTGGAGCCTCGGGGACCAGCGTTCTCGTATAGCAAAGGTAGAATGACACTGTAAATGGCGATGACTACATGTAGGTAGATGAAGGGCGATAAGCTTGAACACTGAAAGAATAACATTTATATTCGGCGGCGGGCAACATAGTATGATCTTATGGTCCGTGATCGGGTCACGTTTTGTTTGCGGCGATTGCTCTGTTGAGGTATTGGCAGTTGGAGAAAATAGTTTCTGGCGAATAATGTTCAATGTATCAGCAAGGCACGCAACAAGATGTCTGGAGGAATGGATGGGTCTAATTGTTTGTGCGGTTCGTTGACCTGGAAAATCTGATAAGATCATGTTAAACTCTATTTTCAGCCCAATGCCACGTGACCCGTTTTCGCTGCTCTCAAAACAACGGATTCCTATTTCAATCTCTCAGCTAACAGCGTTTTGACGAGGGAAAGACTAACAGAAAACGCGACCAATGTGAACGATATGGCTCTTGTTGCATACTCCGACTCAGACTCGGACGAAAGCGGCAAATCCGGAAGCAGCCCACCATCAAATCCTTCGCGGCCACCTAAACGGCAGCGAATCGAGAGAGGCGACGGGGATAGCAACGCAGCCCGTTCCATTTTGCCACGCCTACCAACGGAATTCAGGGATCTGTATACCACCAACTCGCGAATAAGTGTTCAGGACGACCCCAGCCTTCATGATGGTCGCAAGCGAGTTGCGCCCCATGTTGTTGGCAATTGGCCCACGCATATATATCTCGAGTGTAAGTTCCGCTCTTGTCCGGTGGGAACGTGATTTTCTTATTGGATGACCCCCAGCTAATTGATTGGAGGGTACCCTACGACGGCAGAGTTGGCCACTTTGGAACGTGTGATATCTCAGTCCGAAGATAAACTTCACAATGCTTTCAAAATCCACACCCTGCTATTTAGCGACCTGGGGGTGCAGCTGCCACTGCATATCAGTCTGTCCCGCCCTGTTGTGCTGGTGACCGAAGATAGACATCCATTTAAAGACCTACTGGATGATGCCGTACGCGAATCAGAGATCCGGCCGTAAGTACATTACTGATGATCCATGTGGCCAATTTTCCAATCTAATAGGATCCAAAGGTTTGGTGTCAAGATAGGCGGGTTGGACTGGGTATCAAACTTCGAAAAGACAAGATGGTTTCTTGTCCTACGTGTCAATAAGCCGGTGAACAACGAGCTTAACCGCTTGCTGGGCATTTCGAACACGTCTCTTGCAGCCTTTGGCCAGCCCCCGCTATATCAAAACGCAAGCCCTTCCGAGAGAGAAGGCAAGAAACGGCATTTCCGAGACCAGGAGAAGGGGCCAAACTCCGCTTCATTGGGGGATTATTCCGACTGCTTCCATATGTCTATTGCATGGAGTCTCACGGAACCATCGAATGAGGATAAGCAGCGCGTTTCTTCTATCGATCTTGGGAAACTAAAGGAAATTGAGGTCCGTTTTAATTGTGTTAAGGTAAAGATCGGGAATGGGCTGCATAACTTGGAACTTCCGGCCGGCGTTGTCACTGAAAAAGGGTTCAGCGGTCTGTAGACTTTTCTCATGCATAGGAGGGCACAATCGACGTATTCAAGACGCGAATGGACGTTCATGTACTCCGTAAAAAGAAATGTGATGTGTCTGAAAATTCAAGGCTGATGGAGTTGGCGGACGGCACAGGCATCATGCCATCAATGATCACAGTGCCTGTATTTTGTTGCAAGTCAACAACAAGTGCGAGCGTTCCATTGCGCTGCTGCTGGCATCAATAACCAAACTTCATTTTAAAATCTTAGTATCTTAGGTAGAGAATTTTGAATGCCTTGAAACCATGCCGGTTCCATCGGGTTCATATCTGTCATAGCGGGCGGTAACCATACTCCGTACGACGCCAAACTCGCCAACAGCTCCTGGCCATGTATTCATTGGCTGTGTGAATGCGAGGTGGTTCTCACTCGTCGCTGGACCGCTTGCTATCTCCATTCTGTTTGGCTGCGACGGGATAGCTCCAACAAGTGGGAACTAGTGATAAGCCAACGAAGCTCACCAACCCGCGCACGTCTTTTTAGTGGCAAGTTAGAGGCTGTGATGAAATCATTAGTATGAGCCTGGGCCGATTTAAACAGAAGGGATTCCCGTCCAGACTCCAGAGGCGAGGTTCTTTGTTCGAGACTCTTCCTAAAACCCCAACATTCTGCTGCCTCCACTGTTCGAGCTTAAACCTCTCTTGAATAAGTCTCTTTGGCCATGGGAGAGGAGCATTCCCATCATCATCATCGTCATCGTCATCGATATGTGTATATTGGATGCAAAGACAGAACGGTTGCACAGGAAACAGGAGCTTGAGATAAGGTTTGGTTGAGCCGCCGGAAAAAGGAGAGCTCCGGGCCACCAACCTCCACAACGTTTCTCTTCCGCTCAACGTCCATCCACCAACAAACGCGAACAATCGACCTTCAATTAGCCACCACCATATCCCCTGTGCTCTCAGAAAACACACCCCAAGCTTGCAGCCAATACTCGAAGCTTCATCACAATGGCATTCCCATTACAGGTCCCCACTATTACCATGGTAAGCTTGATTCATTCAGCCGGCCCAGCTCCGGGTGACTATGCTGACAGATTAGGATGACCTCCACGCCTTCCAAGCTCGCCATTTTCTGCCAAGTAACAGTACACCCGTCGGCCATTTCAGGGAAGCCATGGGTAACGAACTAATCGATGACGACGAGCTGGGATACTATCCGGACGGTGTAAAGCGAACTCTCACAGACCAGCAAATCGAGATCTTTCGGCATAGTGAAATCCAGACGCTGCAACGCGAGAAGAGGCTAAAAGAGATGGCTGAACGTGAACAGGAAGAGGAGGAATCCATGCGACACCAAATGGAAGATAACTTGGTGGACATGACCCATGCTCAAGCAGGAGCACAACCAGCTCGCAAGGTTGGCCAAGGGCATAACCTCGGGAAATCCGAAAGCAACGAACAGGGACATGGAAATAGGGAAGGCCCTGCAACTCATGAAGCTACACAGACATCAAATGATAAACCCGGGAGTTCCTTGAAGCATGGAGAGACCCGGATTTCCCCACAGCCGAAACGACCGCCTCCTCCCGCCAGTGCGAATCCTTTTGGCCGACGCCTGGTTAGTTACGACGACTAGCTGCAACAAAAGCCTGTATTTCTCGAATGCAATTTATAGCCCCCGGACTGAACCTGTCGACTGGTTCGACCTTGAACGAAAAATCTTGCAGGCGGCACACACAGGAGCTATGCCGGGCCGAGACCATGAGTATGAGTGGTTATTTTTAACAGCGTAAGCGCACCATTTTCTTCTTGAATATTCAACCAAATGATGAAACCTTCGTATCGTCATCCTTAGTCGTATGCCAGATCGGTCTGATTTTTCGAATTTGCCCTCTTGTGGGGTAAGTTTGCAAAAATAGGCACGTATCTGGCCAGGACGAATACTTAATCTTCTCTCTGATAATGTCATCATTCTGCTAGTATTTCTCATTCGTGTATTTGTGAAATATACTGACCATATCATCACAACAGTCGACCTCCTCTTGAACGGAACTGGGACACCTCTTACCCATCACTTAATCGTCTATTATCATTCTACACCTCCGTCCTTTACCATCATGCATGGTGTCCATGGCATTATAGTACCCATTCCACCCGCCAACCTCCTCGTCCCCTGAAACGTGATGGCTTCCTCTTCCGCAGTGATGCTTGACGCCCAAGGGGAAAGCCGGAATGGGGTTCCAAGATAGAACCATGCCCGATTTGCCTTGGTGGCAAGGGATACGCCGATGCGGAAGGAACAAGATTGCCGAATTGATGACTGTAATGAAGGAAGCGAGAGATGAGGAAGAGGGGTGACGATTTTGCCAACGTCCATGATATATCCAGGCGAATGTCTCTTATGTCGCAGGCGGGGTACCCGATCCTCACCAATATGGCAAGAGAATGATATAACGGGGATGGAAGTTTCGGGGAGACTTCGCCACCTCTGTGGTAACGAAGTTGCCCTATGGGTAGCATCATTTATACTCAAATACACCGTTTTTTATGGTTCTACCGACATCCTTGTTATTTATGTCGTCCTCAGTTCCATCGACGCCATATGTTCGAGCACGAGTTGGCGAGGGAATGTGTCATTTGTTTGATGGACGGATTGCAAATATGTCACCGATCTGGCATATACTCGCTAGAAACGTTGACGGGGACGGCAGCCTACTCTCCTGGCCTTATATTTGCATGTATTGACGCGGGTCGGTTATTCTCCGTCCTGGGCGCCATTTTGCTCAGTCATAGTGCATCGTATCCTGTGCGCGCAATTCTAAATACTCCGCATTCGACCAGTATTAGCTACTGCACCGACCCTTATGATCGTGGGGCGGGGGGAATACAGCTTTTCAAATCCTTTTGGTTTCTTCCTGTGATCGATACATAACCGAGAATATCCATACCGCTAGCAATCTGCCTTAGATGGTCACCGAATGACGCCTTTATATACACGAATGTTGAAAGAGCGATGGGGGAGGTTGGCCAGAACTCGGCATCCAGTCTCGGCAAACGGTTTCATTCATCTAGCTGAAGGAACGGCTGGATGTTTTCTAATTTTCCATACTGCTTGGATGACAATGAAATCCAATAAGGCTTCGACGCTTTAATCCGAATCCACGAATCCCCGAATTCCTAGCTATTCCCACTTCTTTGGACCTTGCCATTTATCAATACAGGCACGCAACAGACGTTATTGTTATGCCATGCCATTCTCCACGCAATCCGGGGTTGTCATTTCTTGTTCAAGGGCAGACACTCTAGTATCTTTGGGTCATAGCCCTTTCGATTGCCCAAACAAGGGGAATATCCGTCGTCCCAGTCTTGTATATTTGTTCCCTCGTTTGGTCGCCGATGCAACATATCAAAGATACCTCCTTCGGGGAGTTGTTCGGGCTGATTTTTTGTTTCTCTTGGGTTTGGATCGTTCGGCTTGCCAGCGAGGTCTCCCGATCCGTTGGCCAGGGACTCTTCGATACGCTCCATACTGTGAGTTGTTAATGGGTGTTATTGGAAGTACTATTCTAATGTACTGTGCACTGACCTAACTTGGAAACAGAGGGCTATTTTTGCAGTTGTCTGGCTTTCCTCTTTTGTTTTCACCCAAACTCTTTTTCAAGCCAAGAAGAAGACTTTCGCGGTATGTGAATGGGGCGTATCAAGCAGAAGTTAACAAGAGGAAGTTATTGATGAGCATGGATGGTGGTTCCGAACTTGGCCAATATCAGATCGAAGATGGTTCGTCGTCCACGCTTTTAAGTATTCGGGGTCGAAGTGAGCCGTATATCGTCCTTGCTGCGTCCTGACATCTTCGACGATATACGCCTTTCGTGCTTGAAGCCTATTGGACGATACCGAGTCAGTGACCGCCTGTTGAGCCTCAACATCTCGTCTGCTTGACCTAAATTTACCAACTAGGAGTGACATGTCACTTCGCTTTTCCAAATCGCGTCAGTTCTGTTGATACCTAGTACTTCGTCCGCGATGTGTCAGCACAAGAGAAGCAGAAATGTTGATGGGATATGTCTGAACCTCAAAAATGGCGAAACAGCCGGCTCCGGACTTGCGGTGAACCTTCCATTTCAGATTCGTCCATCAGGAACAACCCTGTTTGCCTCGAACTTGCGAGTTAGTTGTGAATCGGTGTCATCTTTCGCTTTGTCCTTGTCGCCGAAGTGGAATTTTGATAGATCATATAAAACTGAAGGCTTTTACTCTCCAAGTATAACTCGGCAGGCAGGGTCTTTCGAATGTCAGGCCTCATCCCTGTCTTTATCGGTTAACTTTGAGTGGCAGATTCTAGGGTTAGTCACCTAATACCTTGTTCTGGTATTGATACCGTCGAGCCAGTGTTCATTTTCCGCTACCAGCTCCCCCGTGGAAATGAGCCGCCATCAAAAACCGCCGTCCTAGAACTTCATGGATTGCGAGCAACTCATGGAGCTATCCAAAACGGAGCGAATGCATAATTTTGGGTCTCGTATGGTGGAGTTCCTTGCAACTCGGCATGGGGCGATGCCATGTTTGCTTTGGCCCATTTCATCCCATTCTGTGCCAATTGTCCCCACCTGTTCCCCCATTTGTTTCTGGTTGAGACTAGCGGCACTGCTCTTTCGTAGCGGGATTTTCGTGGTCTATCTGACTACCCCATAAGATGGCCTGGTGAGATGGTTCTGCACTTGGTGATTCTGGGCTATCACCTCTGCCATTGGTGAGCTGGACATAAGGCTTTTTTGACGGCTGGTTCGGGACCGAGCGGGAACATGAAGATCATTCTTTTCGTTTCCTCTGCTAGCCCCGTTTACTTATTAACAAGCCGCTCATGCTCGTCTTTTTGGCTATCATTCCCCTGGCAGCAAAGCCCGCACCAAAGGGTCAAACGAAGCTGACCCAACTCAGTGGCTGCATTTGCAAAATTGTCTCTCTTTCTCCACTCCGTCAGAAATCCCTCCATCATGCAATATTCTGGTGCTCTTCGTTGGTTTACATGGTTAATGTGGTTGCTAACTTGGCACACCGCACCCTAGGTTGGCGGCAACTTTGGCCCCCAAATCGCAAAAGTGCTGTGCCGCAAAAGGATCCATTAGGCTGCGCCAAAGAATTTCCTGCCCCCAGCCTTAGTAAAGCAAATCAACCATAATCTCCAACCTCCTGCAGATTTAAAATGAGAGACTAGTCTGACTTAGTGCGAGGAAATTTTTTCCAGGGCAACAATAAAATAGTGCGAACCGGGGTTTGATTTTTGAAAACACGACAACAAAAATTGAATCGCACATGGTTTTCCGCTTCCTAGTCGCCCGTCTGATCCCTCTAGTCTTTTTCTTCTCTTTCTAATTTGGAATATGAAATTCGAAGTAGGTTTGTAGCAGAAAGAATCAGCAGAAGCAAGTTATGAAACAACTAAACCCAACCAACCGCCACTCGCTGTGCCCACCCCAGCCTCCCAGCTTCCACCCACCTCAGCCTTGTCGCGTTGGCCTACCATACCTGCATTCTCACAAAACAAACTTATTGTCGCACTTGGATGGTCTTCTTGGGTGATCGGGGGCCGATTAATGGCGACGTTGGCCCTGATACTGGCCATGAGACCTCGGTTCGTTGGCCCTTTGCCCATCGTAACTCCCATTGGAATTTATCTCAAAAATCACCCCGTTTGCCGTTGGGTTCGCTGGGAGATTATTACCGTTCATTCCCTGGACTGGGGGGGTGCTTCGGCCCTGGCGTCCACCGCCCAGTTGGGACCTATCATCGTCTCTGTTGACAATGCCATTTACCTGCACGGGAGATTGCAAGCCTCTGGCTGGCAGGGGTGAATTGGTTCTCGGGCGATCCGGTTGGCCGGTAGGCATGGGCCCTTGATTTGGCTGATTGCGCTGGAATGTTCCATCGCTGCCTGGAGTGTCTCGACTGGGAGTTTCCCGGTTATTGGTTCCCTCAGCTGACGGGGACGATCGCAGAGATAAATGGTCTGGATAGATATCTGGAAATTCACTATGTTCGAAAGCCCCTGTTATGAGGAAGTGTAAGTACGCTAGTCTGCCTTGAAGAAGATGGCGGGATTGGGGTTGGTACCGCCTATGCATTGGAGAAGGCTTTGATCCATCAACGGAACTCCTTCCGCTCTGAATCCTCGATGATTGTACCCTGGGGAATCAGGGCTAGAGTCCTAATGTTAGTCGTCTTTATACCCAGCAGTATGATGAACTAACCTGCGAGGTTCTGAGTCACCGATGGTTGCTCTGCCACTCTGGGTACTGCTCTCCGTCCGCTGGGAGTGGATAGATGTACTCCTCCGTTCCATCGCTGCAATCTTGGCTGAATGAGCACAAATGGATGATGCGAAGAGATTGGGAGTCCTTAAAAGAGATATGATCGTCCTAGGTGTTGAATGTGGGTGTGTGATAAACGACAGACAGCGTTGCGTGCGAGGTTCCTGATATTTAACTTCCTGGCGGAAAGTTGCATTCTGAAAGCCAGCAATGATCAAATAACACATATGAAAACCCCAAGCCTCTGCCTTGATTCCTACATAAACTTGCGGTGAAGGAGTGAGGCTCTTAATCAGTGTGCACATCACCAGTGGCATACAGAGGGCATCGGAGTTGTATGATATTGCCTTAAATGGAACCAAATCGATATGTAATTGGCCCACGTCGAATTCCCGGCTTTTGCTGCCTGCGGCAACCAAAATTCTGGTTTTAGACGCCGTCTGCTAGTACCATTTTAAGGGGGGTTTGCCTTGTTTCTTTTGGAAAGGCAATAGGCGAACTACAAGCTGATGCCTTATTTCGCTTGCCTTTGGTCATCTACGGATGGCGGATTTTCTTGCTCTGCGGTCCTTTCGCTCCCATCAGTTCAAACAAGGCGCAGAGATCATGCATGGCCCCATAAAAAAAGTTGCCCTGCTTCTTATCCATGGCAGAATGAGATGGCATCGGGAACTCTAGCTGTGGCTAAATTTTCCGTGTCATATTTCCTACGTACACCTTTCAACGCAATCATTTTTTGTTTCTAGTTTTTCACCTGGGGACGGGCAGGGCTCAAGGTAATATTACTTCGCATTCCCCGAACGTGGACACTTGAAAGGGAAGGCAAACGAACGAAAAAAAAGGAATAGCTCTCAACATTCCGTTGGGGCTCTATGCGGGATAAAAGGAGGTGCCCAACAGTTTCAGGAGGGTAAGGTTTTTGCCCTATTTTGGAATACATACTTCCAAGCAGCCACTCGCGGCAGCCTTGTTACGCTCAGGCTAGGCATTCCTACCGCAGGATAATTCCCAGCCTTCCATGACACAAGTTCGTTACTTGACATAGGTTAATAATAACTTTCGGGGTTTCCGATCCGTCAAAGTTACAAATGTGGGAACTGTTGACTAAATAACAGGGGACCAAAGAAACAGAAAAAGAAAAAATAAGATATCGGATGTCGTGGTGCGTCGCGCGACGACCGTCCCGGGAGCGGGGGGGCGCCTCAACCGCTCGCTAAAATCAAGTTGGCTAGGTGGGATGTTGATAGGTACCCGAATTTCACCTTTTAAAAAATTAAAAAAAGTGGGAGAGAATACGTTTATGCAGATCAGTGCCCTGCAGATCACATGTGAATTTATTCGGCCTTTAATTTCCTAGGTTCAAGCAGTTAAATACGGACTCAACAAAGCTATTTCTTTTTCTTGGCGGCATTACTCTGTGCAGCTGCCAGCTGGGCTTCTCTTCCTAATTTCCTCATAGAGTTCAATATTGATTTTAAACACAGCCTTTCAAATGGGCGCATCTATGCAATCAGGACAAAATCTCAGATTGAATTGTTCCCAAAGTGAGTGAAAAGTGAGAGTAAGCTACATTAGGATGCTATCTTGTGCCTAATCCCAGCTTGCTGGCTCTATGGAATACAACGAGTTCGTAAGTAGGGTATCAATAATGATGCCTTGCATAATGCTAAGTTGGTAGTCATGACGGATGTTCCGCCAATTAACACCATCTACGTACAGATCGGTCTCCGTTTTTTTTTCTCATTTCGTAAAGAATAAATGTTTCCTGAAGATCACATGCCACTTCTCTATGTTATTGCATACCAGCAACAAACTAGATTCAGTTTGCAAATATGCACGCACTATTAAGCGCGTTCATAAAGGGATGCGCATGCCTTGTTTAAATTTGGAGAGGTAATAACTAGGCTGAGCCAACCAGGGGCATCATAAACATAGAAATTTGCCTTACAAAGGAATAATTATTCACGGTTTCAATGATGCCCCCATAAACCGCCTTGCGACAGTGAGCTTTTTCCGCTTTAAACGCACGCGCGCGGGAACCTCGGGAAATCAGCCGGGCGCTGAGGCGTGTAAAGAGGTTAAAATAACCTCTGAAGATTAGGTTCGGCAAGGCTCCACATGTCAGGAATTGCGGGGACCACGTCCCCGAGCCAATCATAGCCCATCCCGATTGGAGATCCCGCCACACCAAAACGCCCATACACAACACACGAGGCATGATTGTGTGGTACTGGGTTATGGACTGCAGAAGCGGTGTGTATAGCTTACACGACGAGAATAATGCTCAAATGGACTTGAATACAACATTTTGTCAATATATTTCCGCTAGTGGGATTTGCAAATAGAACCCGTTGCGTGTACTAGTATTACGGGGACGGAAGGCTTCCAATTTATCTATGAGGAACTCGAGCACTCCGATTCGCTAATATTAAGAGCAAATTGTTTAAAGTTTGTCTATTTATTTAAAGATCTGCCGGAACAACCAGTGCAAGAAGCGGTGTGGAGATGTATGCACGAATGGGGGTCCAAAGACCCCTCCTGAGTATGCCACCACTTAAATGACAGGACATTTAGACATATATCACTATGAGGATAAATGCACGGATTTGGATCGATAAATGTAAAGATGTAGAAAAAAGCAACGCGTAATTAACCCAAGAGGCAGGAAAGGGAATACCTGGGATACTGAAGTTATGTAGGCGAACTGTAATTTTTCTTCTTCTCTCCCCCTGCGAGCTGTTGTTCTACCAGTTGTACACCCCCCATGAAGGTGGAAATTAAGCGGGAAACCTACCTTGGTGATGTCAATCCCTATCCGACCTATCCGAGAGGCTGTTAATATTGGAATAGGAGAGCCCCCGAAACGAAATTTTCTATTGAAAAGTAACTACTAGCCTGAAATTCCTCCCGGCAAGCCCTGCTTTGGCTGTAGTTAAGGAAGCGGATGTGTATTAATTCAGGAGCCTGCAAACATAGTATTTTATCCCAAGGTGACTAGTTAACATTAAGGAAAGAAAGTCTAATCTCTCGTTACATACATGGGAATGACGCAATACGCAATAGGGGCTAGGGCAAAACAGGCGTGCATAACATTTGGGGAATCAATGTGTAAACAATCCAATACTACTCCACCAAGATAATTTGACCCTCATAAAAAACGCGTGCAGCTAGAACTGAGTGCAGGAAGGGGACTGGCTGGCTCGTCAACAACAAAAGTCGTGTTGAGACCAAGGCAGAAATGCGCGCTCATAAGCCACCTAGGGGAGTCTAAAGAAAAACAGAAAGAAATCTTCTCCGCAAGTGAAATTCAAAGGTAAAAAAGACCACAAAAATCTATGCATGCCTGCATCTGTCGTCATGGAAATGAAGAAATGAAAACGTAACAGAATTGCTTCTCAAAGTGTATTCAAGGAAGGTAGACAGAGCAACCAGCAAGTAGAGACGTCTAGGTCGAACGCTTGGGGGGTTGGTTCTCCTTGAGAGAAACAGATGCGAGGGGAGTAGACTGGGTCGGCGTGGCTTTGAACTCCTCCAAGCGATTACCCCTAGTTGCCTCAAAAATCATTTCGATGCCAGGAAGACGCTTCAGTTGTGTGTAGATTGCGAAAGGAGCTTGAAGGATGAAGCCGGTCGACTGGCACTGATACACACCCTGTACGGACATTCCAAATGACGGGTCAAGGGACTGAATCCAACGCGTCAAGTCCTTCACACCATCATAAGTAATGTCGCCGGTTATATGAACGCTAAAAACCACGTTGTACCGGGAGGTGGTAAGGTTGACAAGAGACGCTTGCGGGGATGGCGTGGCAGAAGAGCTCTGAGATGGTGGAAACTGCAATCGGGTCGAATTTTCCCCTCGAACCAACTCGTGAGTAGGTTTGTTGATCGGAGACGCGGCCCTAGTAGTCTCAATGAGCTCAGCGAAAGTGACAGAGGGCGCTGTCCCTTTAATTTTCGCAACTTGGTCTGCGAGTTTCGAGGTGAAAGTCTTGTTTTGCCGACGGGGGTTTAACGCGGTATTGCCAAATGCCGTCTGGTCGTCTGCCACTGCAGCCAGAACCTCGATAACGCCCTGAAGTTGCTGGGGGATGTTGCGTGTCGCAGCGCCACTGTAGCAGGAATCCAGAATAAAGACGACGTCAAACGTGACCGGATCAGGGCCGAAGTGCGAGTAGGCATCAAGAACAGTGCTGAGAAACGTGGACTTGAACAGGACGGTGCGAGGATACGACGAGCTCGCCTGGAAAACGAGCAAATCATTTGCATGGATACTCCCATGGCCGGCGTAGTGAACCAAGATGAGGCTTCTGGCGCCCTGGTTGTTGTCGCTAGCATCTTTGGCGGCTTTCAACATAGCTTGAAATCGATCCTTTAGGTCCCATCCTGGGAGCTTTTCCTTGGCCGAGATTACATATTCATCCGCAGCCGCGAAACCGAAGGCACGGAGGATGGACTGGAAGTTTTTGGAGTCGTCTTCGGCGCGGGAATCGTCTTTTTCAAAGCGGACAGTGAGCGCAAAGGTTTGGCCATAGGTGCGGGAGCGCTGATCTACAACGGCGGCCAGGGAGGTTTCAAGCTCCTTTGCCGTCAGGGGAGTGGTTGGGGTGACCATCCTGAGCCAATAAACGATCGGGATAGGGCCCGTCAGGGTGAAACGGTGTGCAACGGTGCCCAATAATGACAAGGATATGATGAAGTGGCGTGGGGTTGACCGTTGAATCTAGATAGTAGATGTAGGAGAATGATTGATTTCTAGTTCTGCCCTCTTACACCTCGTAAGTTCTGGAAGGCAGCGGAAGCCAATGACAATTAGTATGGTTCCGCGAACATGCTCATCATGTCTACAGTTTTCTGCGACCCACGGGAAGATCAACCCTATCAAACCCTTCATGCTATTAGCCAGGCTCTACGATGCCAATACAGCGTTGCTTGGCTGCCAATTTACAAACCCTCCTGTACAGACTGATAGAAGGTGGTGCTTGTGTGCGTTGCGACCGAGAATCTATACCTAGTATGAAAAGAATATTTGAGGTTCCTTCAGAATTTGACTTCATTGTCATTAAGGTTGGCAGTAGAATAAATTGTAATGTGTAACGAAATGCCAATATATATTAGCACTATCTTGGACGACTCTTAAGCTTAACCTTACAGTCTAAGGCCCGTTGGGTGTATCTTGACATCGCAGTGCTAGCTTTTGCTTTCAACAGGCCGCCAGCCATGGAGACTGCTCAGCGCTTCTTTGAAATGACAAATATCCTTAACGTGGATATTAGTATAGCTGTTATTCTGACTTGAATGGTCATAAAGTAGCATGCAATGGCTGCATTTTGTTCCATAGCTAGTATGATATCCTTTCGGGCCCTATTAGTGTGAGATATACAGAAAAACACGGGCCTCCCGAATATTACCTGTCCAGTGTGGAAAATAACAGCGAGATGTCCGTTGTTTGCCTCGTGGTCCGTAATAATTGGACTTTGAAAATAAAAAATTGTTAGAAAGGAACGTGTAGCCATCGTATTCATAACGTAGTTACATGAGGATAGCGCTTGATCCCTGGAGCGGAGAACTGAAGCTTAGTGGTTTACTGAAGCCGACTGCTTCCTAGTTGGACACACACTGGTAGCTCATGGCAATTTCTGCACGTGGATGTGCATAGTTGCCACAGTCAGCCCATTTGAACTGGTGGAGATAGGATTTGATACCGGAAGGGCTGAATTTCTTAAAAGTCCGGTATCCCAGACGATGGTTGCTGCGAAAGGTAGATCAGTCCCCACAACTCATAGAATAAAAGGAACAGTGGGATCATGATAAACATATGAATGCCTCCATAATTAGCTATGTCCTCAAAGAAACATGCTTGCTCCTAGAGTACTATTGACCGCATGGTTTGGGTTATAAATAGGCAGTAGTAGTCGACACAGAGGCCTGGAAGAAGCGTAGATTCGCGCACCTCAGAAATGTTAAAATGATAGTGCCAGTCACGGCCTTGATCAAAGGAGTATCATGTTAATTTCATCGATTTTCTGACTTCTGCGAGTAGGTGGGAGGAATGATAGGTTACTCCCCTTCCTGTGGTTTCAATAGAAGCCCAGTTCCACTTTGCATAGCTCATCGGGCCCACACCCTTTGTAGATGGATTTCAGTTCAATGGGAACAGTATGAGTGGTGTAGCGCACGCGATAAGGTGCTTAATCATTTGCTGTTTTTCAGCGTTAGCAATATTAGGCCACTCCCGGAGAGAGGGAGTGGGTATACGGCCTCCCGGTTCAGACAAGCTTCCTCCATTTTGCTCTGTTGCTTTGGTTTCAGCACAGTCTACTTCACCATAGTAACCTTTTCCATGTTGGGCCCGGGGCCATTATGGGGAGGGACAAACCCTATCGGCATTTGTTTCGCGAAGGACCTGATCAGGATTGTATACCTGGGTGCGGCCGGGCGTCACTTTGGGCTTCGGCCGTCGGGCCTCTCGGACCTCATCGTCCCCACCAAATTCGATCCTGTTGTCCTCATTTCCCCATGCCCGTGAAATCGCGGCCCCGGCCTGTTTCTGCGCACCCAGCAGGGCACGAGTCACAAACTCGCCCATTGTATTCCTCGATTGATTCTCGAAATTAGGGAGCTGCTTGTTCGAAACCTCGATAAATGTATGGAGGGCATTTTATCCTCAAATATTTTTTCGGTTGTGTTCTCCTGGCGTGTATTATACCCGTTGCCAATGCGTAGGTAGACATTATCGTCTGTCTAGAAGGATTTGGGGATTAACGCAAAACGATGGAGCTGAAAGCCGCACATATCTCGTCTAGGAGAAAGTATCGATATTTGGTACTTTTTATGAAAGGCAAGGGTGCCGTGCAAATCCATCTATATCGTATTTCTCGTCAACTTGTGGTACATGGGGGCGGCCAGCCTGCGGTTCGGAAACGAGCAGTGTCATGCTTTATGTGGATAGACCAGTAACCTTTGTCACGCGAGGTGCGAACAGGGGGCGAAGGGGGAGGTAGGGGCGTGAGATATTCAACTTTACTCCTCTTCTGAAGCCTCTTGGTCCGTTTGGCATAGATGACCAATATTGCTAGGGATGATTCCGTCTTTTTTTGGTTCCACGTTGTGTCGGGGGGGGGGGGGGGGGGGGGGGGCAAATGCGTTTTTTTGCCCTTTGACATTCTGATCTTCGTGTAGATTTCATTGTATGCGCCCTTTAAACTTGCAGGAAGTCGTCCTAGGCGTTCTCGACTCTCGCTATCAAATTCAAGTTCCGAAATTTTAGCCATCTGTAGAAATACACACGAGGAGAAGAAGACCCTACTCTGTAGATGTGAGGACGGAGTCTGCCCGTTTTATGGTTGTTTTGGTAATCTCCGAATCTTTTCTGACGGTGTTCTTATCGGTGACGGTCTGTAGGGATGCTCTGCTGAGGTACGACCTAAAGAGGGAGAGATTCACAGCAGAAGAAGTTTTTTGTCTGCATGAATTACTCTCCTAGATAACGGGATATCAGCAACTCGCTCCCAATTAGGTAATCCTTTAAGCACCTGGTAATGAACTTCCCTACCTGATAATGGATTTTGAACGGAGTTCACAGAGGACCATCAGTTACACAAATGGGCTTCTGCCCGCATCTCTCCACTGAAATTGTTTGGATAACCATTGCTCTTGTTTTCCCAGATTGGCCATATCTTGAGACTGTAAATCTAGCCTAGGACACCTTGATGGTAATGACCACCCTTACTTCACCAGCATATGTCTGCACCCGCATCTGGCATCTCTGTTTGGGGCCTTGATGGCGTAGCCCGGCCTGCTGCAGCCTTGTCCGCCATTTTCTGCAAAGGTGAAATCGGTTTTTAAACTGGACCGAAATTTTTCTTGGTGTGTCACCCATCCAGTACTTTGCGACAGAATTCCCCTGAGGGTGACCATTGTTGCCATAGACGTGGTAACCCTAATAAATAGCACAAGTCATATGAAGCTAGAGAAATTAAGAAAAAAGGACATGCCAAAAGGTATTGGGGTCTGCAAAGTGGGGAGTTTATGTAAGGATCCGAAGCCAAGCAGGCAGTATGGAGCAGACGAATGACTTTTTTTTCGGGCGGCGGCTCAGATGCCACAGGCAGTAGGTATTAGATGAGAGTCTGGACAATGACCCGAGGCTCTTCATTCATATTCTTGCTAGATAGTATCCTGGTATCGAGGAGGTACCCCGATATTCCGTTTGACTTGAACATAGACATATGACTAGGCTAGTTCACTATCATTGTATCCTGGCCGTGTTTATGATTCAATTGCCATTTTTGGAGACTGGATGGAGTGGAAACGTCCTTCCCAAATTCCAGGATAAGTGGTGCGCCATTAGCGGTTATATTGAGAGAATCCCGTTGAGTACGAGCCCTCAAAAGACTCAAGAGGACCACCAAGAACGTATGTTGAGGACGATGGATCTCGGCATTTCCCGTTATTCGTTATCGTCATTGTCTAGATCCATGCTTTCAGAAGAACTCCGCCAGTCTTTCCGGTTCATCGAGTGCGATGCCTTCCGAGGAATGCTGAACGGTCAATGCCAAACTTGTGTGGTGATTTGAAGGCGGAAGCCGGGGGGGTGTTCCGCAGAAGGGACAATTAATCAGCGAAATTTGGCTAGATTCTTCGGGCTATTGAATCTGGGGACTAAGCAAGAGGCGCATATTGGTCCAAGAGGGTCTCTGCTGATGAACTGAAAGACCTCTAGTTCGCTGGCCAGGAGTGCCGAGCCGCAGACCAACACGACGAGACCCTTTGAGTAGCGGATTCTGGGGTCTTCTTGCAACAGCCCTGCAGCCCCAAGGGGGCTAAATATGGGCAGTTCAGCCAAGCATGGTTGGTGAGCGGGCTGCTCCATTTTGGGAATCAATGACATGGTCCTGTTGAAATTCGGGCTGACCAGTGACAAGCTTTGAGGGAAACGCTAAATGAATTGGGGTTGAGCCAGTTCCCGGAAGAATCTATCATACACCCCACTGTCCCGAGGTCTCCATAATTCATCGAAGGCTCCATTTGCCACAAGTATTCTTCGACACACAAGCAAGGATAGCGTTCGGTGACCGAAGAGATAGTAATCACTTAAGAACCATCCATCTTTACTTGGATGAGTCAAGTTGTTCTTGGTCCATTAAGCGCCATAAACAGTGATGACGTGAGTATTGGAAGATATATCCAGTAGGGTATATGAGATGAATCCAGTAAGCTTCCATTGTGTCGACCAGTGGCATGGTTGATTGTTCGGAGAGAAAACCAATGGAAATGAAGTCATCATCATCAGATTCCAGCCCGACATCGTACGAATTGTCGTCATCTTTTGGGAGAAATTAACTCCACGAAGAGGTGGTATCTTAACTAATTTCATTTTCCGAAACCGACCTGCCATTTCCTTCGAGGTTTCCTTTCTCTGTAGAACGAGTAGACGCCAAAGCACATGGCGTTTTTCGGGGGGGACGGGAGCAAATTTGTCGTATTCAACTGGCTGCTTCAGAGACCAGATTCTTCGATAAACATCCTTGAAAAGCCCAGGTGGCTCTCCCTTGGCAAAGTCCATGGAGATGCAGGATCAACAACTTTGAGGAACTCATCAACCCATATGGATATCAGGGTTGGTGAGGTGACAATGAGAGAAGCACCCTTTCTGATCTTAAACCACTCCTGCAGTCCCCTCATGTTGCTATCTGGATCTTGACATATAGCACAGTAGCACCTGAAGGGCCACTTTAACTGTGTTAGGCATGGTGCAGCAGTATCTGCTCCTTATTAAAGGTGTTCATGAGCAGTGTTGGAATCAGGTTTTTAGAATCAGGTGACTGATACAATATTCCATAACAGTAAGGATCTAAGAATGATATAGGTTAGGAGTGTAGTAGTCTTCCTTAACCCCATTTTGTCACCTAGAATCCCACTCTGCACATGTCATTTGTCTGTCAACAGCATCCAGAATGCAGCAAATAGCTGATAGGTGTAGGGCAGCCTTTTCATATATGGTATTCTGATCAAGGTCAGGGGACATTTGTAGTCAACCACCTTATCCTTATACATGAAGAAGTAGGTAAACAGTCTCTCATGCTGGTCATTGAGTTGGTAGTAGCTTGTTGTGTCTACTACTCAAGATATTAGACCTACTTCATCTAGATTGCATATATCATCTGTCCAACTGATGTCAGAGAGGTGATCAACATTGGTTTCTGACTGCTCTTAAGAATCCTGGATGATAAATATAAGCCTGGTAAAGGAACACCATTCATCTTGGCAAGCTCCTGGGATGAAATCCCCCCCACGGTAATCATTGCTTTCGGAATTGATAATAGCTCCTAATTTGACATCCTTGACCTTTCCTAGAATGATTGCAACACTTTCTATCAGCAATAGAACTGGTTCGATACTGTGGATATTCTTTCGGTCCCTCTGGGCTAAAAGCGAAACCACTCCGCGATGTTTGCAAGACCCCATTCGAATCAAAATCGGCAGGCCACCAACGGCCAAGGTACGGCTTCGGGATTCGCTCTAGCCGGGTCCACTCGTTGAGTATTTCTATCTGCTCCCCAGACACCTTAACACGATGCGGTGGTCCGCTTTCATGGACGACGATCTCTTCCACCTGGTATAGCTTTCGTTGAATCGACGGAAGTCCGCCGGGTTCAAGACCAGGAGACTGATCGGTTCGGGCAAATAAACAACAATTAATAGTTCAGTTAGATTCCTGAAGAGCTTCATATGCATAAAGATCATGATCAGTACTTTCCTATTAATAGACGCAGTTCAAGCTGGCCATAGATCTTTTCGTGGGAACCATTATTCAAATGGTAAAAGGGGAGAAAAAGTGGGGGGCCGGCGGCGGCAAACAAGTGTTGGAAATAGTAAATTTGGAAGGGGTTCCAAGATAGTTTGAAATGTGGTTGTTGATATGTATTTCCTGGTTGATTTCCAGTGGTGCATACTTTATCCTCTTTCAAGGGACGTGTCGTGATTGGTAAGTCCGCGAGTAACATGTTCCACGCAACGCTCAAGCAGCCTGTAACTCAAAGTCACAGCTTCTGAACTGGTAACGTCGATAGAACATCCCCTAGATCCACCATGCTTGTCGGTGTGTTGATAATTCTGAAATACAACGGCTTGTGGAACAACATCGGATCATGATAAGGAATAAATCCAAGCTCCTGATATAAACACACATGTCCTGGTCGACAAATTATAGGCTTCCGCCTCCGGCTAATAGGGTACGCGATACCGATGGGCCGGGAAGAAGTATGCCATAGAACGAAGTAAGGAGCAAGCAGCCTAGATAGCAAGGACCAGGCCGCCAGAGGGATGCTTTGAGTTTGCTGGTATATCGGGGCTGCCGTGTGGTATATTTATTGTAGAATATACCGCGCCTGTTGTGTATAGGCAATGATATGGTCCAGGAAGCGTAGATCCAGCTCCCGTTGCTAGATAGGGTAGGCCAGTGGCCTCATCACTATCTACACTACAATCGCTTTGTGTGGTCTTTCCATTCGGCGGTTTAAGCTGTAATTTATTTATTAGTCCGTAAACATTAAACTTCAGTTTCATCTTACTTACCTGATCTTTGAAGACTGCTATGGAGAATGTATGATGACTCTGTGTTATATAATCCCAGAGTGCACCCAGTAACTAAAGAGCCTTCTTGCATGTCTCATTATTATCAGCACATATTATGGTTGACAATGCAACCAGTCACTGAAGAGCCTGGTAGTCTTTGCTTGAGCTCACAGGGATAGTCCGGTGATGGGTTGGGGTTATAGATACTATTCTTGGGATGACGGCAGCGGGGCGGCAGCAATGGCAGCAATGGTAGTAGAAGTGTGGAGGTCGGGGGTCGGTAAAGGCGGCCAGGAAACCAGTGTAAGGTGTCATTGTAGAGCACCCGTGCATCCCCCTGGGATTCTGTTAACCACCAGCTAGTGTCATTCCTTGACTTTGAAGCCAACTCAGAATATCCGACTTCAATAACCCCACTGGACCATTTGTCTGATCAGATAACTGGGGGGGCTGGCAGGTATGATGCACCAGGGAGTTTGGTGCATTCCACAAATGCTGCTCCACAGGGTCAAAGTTCAGGGAAAAGGCCAGGGCTCATTTGATCCAGTTTGCCCGCAAGAAGTCTGTTAATGAATGTGATAGCGCTTTCATGGGTAGGGGACGACATGTTGAGGATAAGGAGATGATAATGTTGCTATTTTTGTTATTGCTGGAGCTGGTGCTGGAGCTGGTGCTGGAGCTAGTAGCGATGGTGTCGGTGATGATAGTCTGAGTACTGCCGTGACGGTTCAGGGGAGAAAACAGACAAGAGAAGGGGGATGAAGGGTTTAAAAGTATCAGAGGCCAACTTTTTCGTGGACAATGTAATAGTCAGGAAAGTTATTGAAAATCGAGTACCGTTTCCCGTTGGATTCGAATTTCGACTCGTCAAAAGTTGCGACTGTCTGCACAAAGTAATCAGTCACAACGATATGTTTCTGGTCCGGGGTTACCTTGATATATTGTAAGCCAAAGGTTGGCTGTATGCGGCGCTGGATTCTCATATCCATTTGGTGGTCCAATCGACTCGACCCTAAGACCCCACTCAGGTAATTAAGACTTCAGATGATTCTTTCGGTTGTCCTTGAGGAAGTTCTGGATGAAATATAACATGTGGGTACTAGCACCGACACCATACCCAGTAGTTCTGCTCCCACCAGAACACATATGCCCTCTTGTTTCAACTTATTTGAATAAGGGATGCAACTCGGTGATCCCCACCAAGGCCCTTCATGTTGTCCAGGTCCAAGATGTTAAGGGCTGCAAAGTAGTCAAAGCTGCTAGGGTAAAGTAGGCATAGCTGCCATCAACAGTTAGGCCGGAACGCGGAACATCCTGACCCGACATGCTCCTTCTAAATTACAGCCCCGGGCACCGTACACTGCAGATAGGCATAAAAATCAAAAAACAGTTGGAGTATCAAGCGGAAAGAAGAGGGAGCTTAGGAGAGGATAGAAGAATGCAGGTCACACTGTACTCTGCAAATGGGCACAAAGAAAATAATTAAAAAAAAAAGGTTGACCACATGGAAAGACGAGGGAGATTAGGAGAGGATAGAGGAATGCAGGTCGCACCGTACCCTGCAACGTAGGCTGGGGGGCTTAGGTTGGCTATCTCCGTCATATTGGCCGCGGCAAATGTGCGAGGGAACCGAGTCCTCTGGTCCCATAGGTTACTTCAGGGGTTGCAGGGGCAATAGAAAATGCCCTTGCGCATAGCATAATTGACATCAGATGGTACCCTATGTTATCATTCAGATGGTTGTGCAGTTCAACCGGGGAAATGCCATGCTTGCATATCTTGCATAGCAGGACATTACGCAACTCATCGCAAATGATGATGTCAGCAGAAATAACTAAGATATTATCAGTAAGTTTATCATGTTATTGGAAGTTGGTACTTGGGAAACGTGCATGCAACGCATTGCGGGAACGGGTAAGTTAAGTAAGAATCCGAGCTGGAGGGAGGGGAAGCGGCTCTTACTAGATAGATTGCCCCAACCGTCCGTGTCTTTTGGCGCCATGCTGCCAAAACCACGCAAGGATAACTAGCACTTTGCAGCCGCTCTCCAGATATCAGGGTTTTCATTTTCGGTAGCGATAACGAGAGTAAGTATCTATCCCGGCGGACCCGTCGTATCGAGGGTAGTACTGTTCAATCTGGTAGTGACAATTAGAGTATCTATCCCAGCGGACTCATCGTATCGAGGGTCGTAATATTCAATGAACAAAATAGATAAAGGAGTGGCGATTCAACACAAGTTCTCCCGTATAGAAGATATAGCAATGATAAGGTAGTAGTAAGTAGTAAATTCGCCAAATAATCTGGGTCCAAAGGTAGTCAAACCCACCCCACCAGCTCCAAAAAGGTGGGTAAGATAGGAAAGAGAGAGACATATAACTGTTTTCCCACTGCCCCTACAGGTGCTTAGGTAGATAGGTAGTGAAGACCATGGGGAAGACTGCGTGGGTAACTGGACGCAATTCCCACCATGGCATTGAATGCAGGACAACCCGTCCTTCGCGAAATTCAATAAGGGTATTTGGTTAATACAAATGGACGTACCTAATCTGTCACAGTAGTTCAGTAACTAGCAGATATCCAATCTCAAGGGAATGAAAAATGTCACTACTAGTACTAGTAATTTTGGGGTCCAGGATGAAGGGCCGGGCCTGTGGCGTGGTGATTGATCGCAAGGTATTAGTAAGATCACTGCAGCAGTAAATCCCGAGCCTGGTGGTCTGATGAATGAATATATGACTGATCTAGGGCAAAAGCTGTGAATTCTTTCGAGGACTTTAGGTGATAGTACGGGATGAAGTTGGTTGTTTGGGAATGGTGATGGATTATGTAATATTCACATAATCATCTCGAATCTCCCCTCCCCCTGACGCCATGGACGACGGAGGAGATCTCTGTACGGGGTTTGTCTGATAATAGTGGACGCGCAAACAGGATGCCCCTCCTGAAAAATGCCTACTTAGATATTCAGCACCCTAACACGCAAATGATAATACCGTAAACTACATACATACAAATGGTCTCAATAGAAACCCGTAACCAATAAATGGATATTTATTTACTCCGCTTCGAATGAGCATACACACACATAACAGGAAGGAGTTAATTTAGGGGTAAAAAGGTAAAAAAAAAAGGCAAAAACAACCATGAAAATACCACCCATCCCATCCCATCCCATCCCCGGCCGCCCAATGCATCAGTAAAAATAAAAATAAAATAAACCCAAATCACCCCCTTTCCCTCCTCAACCTCCTCTTCTTCCTCTGACACGCATCAATCGCCTCCTCCGTAAGGATATCCCGCGGAAGGCAAAACTCCCTCTCGCTCATTTCCGGCAACAGCTGACCGAAGGCGGAGCGCGTGCGGCCCGCGCGTCTAATTTTGCCGACGGCGGCGTCGCGCATGTGGCGTTTCGTGTAGAACGATGTGAACGGTTCTGGTTCTTTGGGTTGCTGTTGCTGTTGCTGTGGTGGCTGGGGGCTAGGGGAACGGGCAGCATGGTCAGAATCGTGGGCTGGGGGACGGGGTGGTGGTGATGATGGATGGGATGAAGAAGTGGAGGTGGATGTGGATGGTTTGGGGATGTGGTTGAGGTGGTGGTTTGTGAGGGAGGCTGAGAGGTTGGCTTCTTGATGGAGCTGGCGGGCTGCCCAGGCATCGACATCATTGATGTCTGGGGGCTCACCGTAGGTTTGGAAGGTAAGAGGAGGGGATGGTTCACCGTTGGTACGAGGATGGGTAGTATCCTCTTTTTTTATGTGGGGTTGGTCCTTGGATTCGTATTCGTCGGCCTCGTTTTCTTCGTTATCGTCAGCACTGGCGTTATCAACTTCTTCTTCCTCTTCTTCTTCCTCCTCATCTTCTTCATCATCCTCGTCCCCTTCCTCCGCAAGACTTTGCTCTCGCTCGATTTTCCTCCGCTTCTCTTCCTCCTTCCATACTCTGAATTTATCAATCAACGCCGATACCTCTTTAATAAAATAAGCTCGCTTCGGTTCATAGAGTTTCTTCTCGGTGTCTGTGATCCCGCTGATACCCATAACCCGAAGCCAATCATGACCCTGAAGCTCATCCAGGAGCCTATCTAACTGAACTTTCTCATGCTGCGCTCTCTCCCGTTCAATATTCCGCAGCTGCTTTTCCTGCCTTTCGATTCTGCGGTGGGCTTTGAAATATACATCATCACCTAATGGGTCCTTGGATGGCGCTTCCCTGAGATCATGTATTGGCAGGTCGATTATTTGAGCTTGGTAGAGGTCAGTGAGGGGGCTGTTCGTCTCTGGTGCGTGATTGTGGCCATTGGTTGATTTCCTTTGGTCCTGTTTTGTTTGAGGCTTTAGTTGTGAGGGGTTTGGTGGTAGTGGATCAAGGACGATAGGTTGGGTGAGATCGTTGACGAGCAAGACGGCGGTATCTGCAGAGAGGAACTCTACAGAATGTGAGCATATGTTCAAGCTAGGAGAGGGGGGAAACCAATTGGAACGAAGCAGAACATATATTCGATCGATCGATAGGGAGAAAGTAATCAATAAAAATAAAAATAAAAATATAAAAATAAAATACTCACCATGCTTAACAGGCTCCAAACTAAGAATCTGCTCATAGTTCTGAAAATACATCGCCAATTCGCTCTTCGACCTCGACCCCCCATCATTCGACCGGAGCGACCTCCTCTCCCTGCCCGCAGCCGCGGGAGCAGGAGGCTGCGGCGGTTGTAATTGTTGCCGACTCCCCACAGCAGCGCCCACACCGTCATTTACGCCCTTCTCCACATCCTCACTAACCCTAACAGGCGTCGGGAGCGCAGCGGATCTCCGCATCGACCGAGTTACGGCCGACGGCGCCGAAGCGGGGGACGTTGGCAGGAGGAGGCGGGGCGCGGACGACGTCGTCGCTGAGCTTGGCGCGGAGGGCGGAACCACCGCAACATTTGTACTATTATTAACGTTTGTCGTACCCCTCGACGACCGCGTTGTTCTCGTGTTGTTGTTTTTGTTGTCCGGGGTTAAGACGCCCTGCGAGTCCCTGCTGCGCAATGGCAGCTTCGCAGGCGCGGCGGGTGGCTGCTGGTCATGGTGGCGACCATCCAGCTTTGCCTTTTTGAACGGCCGGTCGTGGCCTGGAATGGTCGCGGGCGGGGAGGCGGAGGGGGAGGGGGAGGGGGCGGTGTCTGCGGCGGTGAGCGATTGGAAGGAGAGTTGGGTCTGCTTGAAGGGTTGTTTTTGCTGGGCGGGTAGCGGGATTATGGCGTGTCGGCGCGTGGAGGGGGGATTGGTGGTTTCACTGGCGAAAGGAATTTTGTTGCTGCTCCGTGGGTCGTTGGAGGGCGATGGGGCGACAGTGGCAGGTTCTTTGTGTCGCACGGAAAATCTCAACGTCGGTGCTGACCGAGCGACCATGGCGAAATCCGCGCCGTACTGGTCATGGCCTTTGGAGGAAGGTTTCGAGGCTGGTAAATCGCAGCGCGGCGGTGATGGAGAGCGGATTTCCAGTCGGCCTCAGCGATCTGGTTCTTCTGGTCGTCGTGGAGGTTGGTTTTGCACGCGTTGTGACCGTACGGCGGAAATATTACGTCGCGGCGGTGGGTGTGGACGTGTCACGCTGCTTACAGAAGATGGGTGGTACGACGTTTGCTTTGTCTCTGCCACCAGTATTCAAGTGGCTGGTACCTGCAGGGTGAAATCTATATGTATTCGTACGCGTATTTACCAGTATCAAATTACCTACCGAAAACAGCAGATTAGATAATCGCCCCCGATATCAGATCGACGACTATGGATCTATGCACCGGGGGCTGTATCTTGTACATCTGGGCGACGTCAATTGGATTGTCTGCGAGGTCTTCTATTTGTAATTTGAGACATAGGGAAGATTGAGAACGAGAGGTTACGGCAACAGAGAAACATAACAGGACATTTCCAACCAGGCAAGAGCGGGAGGAAAACGGGTATTGACTATATATTAGAAATTATAGAGGAAATAACGCTGTGATCTACACAATAAATACTATCGTCGGGGGATTTGTCGCTAAATAAAACCGAAGAGAAATCCAAAGGTGCAGACCGAACAGGGGTGAAGGAACTGGCCATGGAAGATTATACAGCATTATCCAACGTGGCTGAACAGCACTTCCTTAAGGACCGCGGATCCAGCAAACTCCGGGTTCAGCAGTACACAGCTAAAGGAGTGAGTGGATTAATAATCGACAACGGAGAGGCGGGAACTACTTACTTCAAAAAGTATGCTAGTCCAACTCGTCTGGCCTCGAGAAATTTTGTACTAAATTTAACTACAATTACCGAGTCAGCGTCTGGTTGATATTATCGAACATGTCTAAAAGAACATACATATGGCGCTTTTCGGAGGCAGTTGGGGAAGGGCGGATTTGGCATATGGAAAGGCAGCGCGAAGTTTTGCTCTGAGGTCGTCGAATTCGGAGTATCTGCAGAAGTAAAGCATAAATCAGACATGTACAAATAAGGCTGGGACAAGAATACGACATACCTCATCCGGATAACCATGGGACCACCCTGTTCCAAGAACGAGTATGTTAGCCTTGGAGAACATAGCAGAGTCAATCAGAGCGGAGAACCCAACGAACATCCAGCGTCTGAATCCTGCAAATCCACACAACATAAGCTCCAATCCCCGATCTACCCTTCACAATTATATAATCGTCAATCGTCACGCTCCTAGCCCACAGGCCCTTATTCGTTTCATCAGTAGGGTCCTCCGTATGGTCCTCGAGCCGAATCAGCGACCTGCGGGGCGTAGATTCTAGGGAAGTCTGGGACGCCTGAGACGCATTTCGATAATGTCGCCAGTACGGAGGGATTACGGTAGGGGATTGAGCGAGTTCGGAAGAATGGGCTGTTGAGGGCCGTGGGGCGGTGATAGGGCGGTCATTATGATTTGGGGTTGCGGAACCGGGATCGGGGGCGAGGTCGCGAGTAGTGGTCCGGGCAAAGAGGGAAAAGGGGAGAGACCTTGGCTGCTGCATGCGAGGTGGCCGAGCCTCCTCATTCGCTGGCTCCATCCATCAGAGGTTGAGGGCGTATGTGAGGAAGAGGCGGGATGAAGGATGGGAGCTTTGCGATTGTGCTATGGGCGTTAATGAAATGCGGAGTAGAAGCCGAGTACTTGGCGGAGATGCGGTGTCTGAAAGAGATGGTATAATGAGACAATTAGGATCAATCTGCTCCGTGGGAGGGTATATATTTGGAGCTGCAGATCAACATGGGCTCGTTGCACATACCGCGGGGATATATTATGGACAGCTGGCGAAGCGCAAGTGTGGGGAAGATCAAGGATAGGCTCTATATATACCGTGGAGCACTGAATGAGCGAGAAGACGGCCAGGCGCAAAGAATGGCTTGTTTCAGGATGCCGAAGATAGATGGTCAAACGTGTCTATCGCAGGGAAGAGCTGTCCAGCAAGATATTCCACATGTCAGGTTGAGCACGGGACACCTGGCGGTCGGGGAAGGGAATGTCACGTGAGATCCGCGCTAGCCCCGGCTCGACCAGACTTGGCACTCAGCTGGGCAGCCAATCGGACCACAGCAAGCACGTGATAAGGACTGCTTAGTCAGCCGTATATCAAAACCCCTTCCTACAGCTACAATGGAACTTCCATCTTCATCCACGGCCAGAGCAGATCTCACAAGCAGGACAACACCCCCTCGGGTTATCTAGTGCTCAGTATATAACAACGATCAATTATATCCCTCCCAGCAGTTATGCTGTCTCCGCAGGTCTAGCCCTCCCCCAACAAGGATACCTCCAGGTCCTCCGGGAATAACGCCTGCCGGAATGCCGATATGAGCAAAAGCAAATAAACACTGTTATTGACGACTAGCATATATAATGAACATTAATCACAAGCCAAGCCGACCAAGACCTCTATAATTGTGGTGATGCCAATGATACCCTCAATCTCTTACACCAGAGGCAACCGACCATGTTGCCATTTCTTAGAGATTTTCATTTCCCCCATTTTTATTTAAATGCCTTTCTTTTCATACCACAACTGCCATATCCCCCATGCTCGGATTATCCGGCGCCGTTGGCTTGCCTTGACATGCATATATATATATGCGCACCACATTGCCATGCTGATCTACAATAACCATGATCAGCCATCCTCTATTATCTACCAGGATAACTCTCGCACACGGGGGGGAGGGGGGGGGAGGGGGGATTCGATCAAGAACCTTAATGTAAGGTCTCTCTTGGCCCAGTTAGCATCACGGCACACCATCGGCAGGTTTTTGAAGGTGATCATTACATAGATACTATGCTACGCCACGTGCAAATTCTCTCCAGCCGATCATACAATGTTTTGTTCCCTTCCGTTGAGTCAGTTGGGCTGTTTAATAAACCTATCCCCGTCCGCTACCTGGCGTCCCGCAGATCTTCAAGATGATCGCCATTTCTATCTAGCCAGCGGCCATATCCCCTGCGTGGATTCATTATCCCTCCCTCCCTTGGAATACCTACTGGGGAGATCGGAGCATGGTCTATGCGTCTGAAACTGCGTGCTAGCCACTCCACCCCCAATTTCGTTTTATATAGCCTGACACCTTGGAATATGTTTTCGGTATCCACCCCCTTACTGGTTGATATTCGTCCTTGATTTTCTTTTACCCCCTGTTTCCCTTCGATTCGATATTTTATTTTCTCCAGGAATCCAGGACACTTTCATTTACGTTAATTTCAAGCCTCCAAGGACCACCCCCGTGCCGGATATAAGAAACGAGAAAAAGACACAGCTCCGCTGGGATGGCGCAAACGCATATAACATATCCCACTGCCCCAGATAATCACCAACCACCAACATCTCTTGCATACAAGAGCTACGCGTTCCCTGCTAGACATTCACCCCCCTTACCTTCCCCAACCAACATACCACCATGGCACCCTCCCTCAAAACACTAGCTGCACTCACACTACTATCAATCTTACCCCCTCTATCTCCCGCCCACCCCATCTCTCTCGATATACTGCCCCGGAACGCTGCTGTTACCGCGCTGCATGAGGCTTATGGAGACCCTGTTGTTGGGAGCTGGTTGATGATGCCTCGAAGGCGCCTGTTTCGGCTCTTTCGGAGAAGGTATGCTCTATTTAGGATATGAGGGAGGAGGTTTGTTTATTTGGTAGGTGATAAGGGTGGCTAGCTGATTGGGTGTCTCTTTTTAGACTACGGAGTTGATTGGGAAGATGTGGGAGGAGGAGATGAGGTTGTTTTGGGGGGTTCATGGGTTGCTGGAGCGCAGGCAGGATGGTGAGGGTGATGGAGAAGACGGGGGCGATGGCGAAGGAGAGGGGGAGGGTGGTTTTGGTGAAGGTGACGGGGAAGATGGAGATGATGGAGAGGACGGAGAGGACGGAGAGGACGGAGAGGACGGAGAGGACGGAGAGGACG